>JAUCMU010000042.1:7912266-7923728 GCA_032275025.1 Enteromius treurensis | reverse complement strand
ATTTGTTTGAGCAGGGGCATTTTTACACCCTAGCCTTACACACGCTCCGCCTATGAATCAGTGTTTTTGGTGATCCTAGTCAGTAGATGGTGCTGTCACAAAAAACTAGGGTCCTGAAACTGAGGGTCCTGAAACTTCTGCTCCTCCAGTTGTGCAGGAACACCCTTCTCCGGCGTCCGGCTCGTGCCCGTGCCCCCCGGGAAGGAAGGCGCTAGAGAGGAGGAGAAGGGGAGGCGGTGGGATGCACAAAAGACGAGCTACGGTAGGGAGGGAAACAGGTTGATTTATAGTGAGAAATGATAGGGTAATTGATTAGATAATTCAATGCCAGGTGTGTTTGATTATCGTTACGCTCCTCCCAAACTTGTTTTTTGCAAAACGTCACCCAAAAAAAACCTCCTACCAGCCAACAACTACGGGGTTGTACCTAAATTTAGCAGTATTGCTAATTTTATTACATATTTAGTAGAGTGACAGTTATTTTAAAATAATGTACCGTGATAAATGACTCACTTGAATCATAGAGCTGAAAAGTTTTAATCATTTTAGTGAATCGATTCCTAAATATCACCCTCTCCACTAGATGGCACCTACATCAAATGATAACCATGCCTGTCCTTTTGCCCTCACTTTCGTCAAAGACCATAAAATGAAAACTGTATGCTTTTGATATTTTGATAATGATATTGCTGGTTACCTACTAAAACTGTTACCTACATTGTTTTTACAAAAGCTTTACTTTAATTGCATGGTACATGGCTGCCTACACAACAATGCTTGTCCTTTTGCCCTCAGAGGCTTTCACTTTTGTCACAGACCATAAGATAACATAGTATGCAGATATTGCCTTATGCAATTTAGTAGCTACATTGTTTTTACACAAGCTTTACTTTCGTTTCATGGTACAGTATTACATAACACACAACAACTGTGTGCCTGAAATTAATAAATGAATACTTTATAAAACACCTATCAGTTTTAAACAGGTGTTCTGACATTTTTTCCTACCCGCCAGATTTTCCTACCCGGGCTTACTGCGCATGCGCACGTCAATATTGCATTTTTTTTTTTTCTCACCCTGAACAACAATATTTAATGTGTCTTCATTACTGTAAGGGTAAGTTTAGGGTCAGGGTAGGTGTAGACATTAATAAAACACAAAATAATAGAAAAAATAGTAGAAAAAATATATTTATTGTTGGTTTCCAGTAGCTGTATACATTAGTCAAAATCGTGAATATAACGCATAATTACTATATTTGCATTACTGTAAGGGTAGGTTTAGGGTTGGGGTATGTGTAGACATTAATAAAACATAATTTGACAGGTAGCATTTTTTGTTGTTAAATTGTACTACCCACTTTTTAATGGGAGGTAGGAAAATCTGGCAGGGTAGCACAAATCGGCAGAACACCGGATGTGTTGTTGCAAGATAGGATGAATCCATGCTTTAATGTTAATGACCCTACACTCTGAAATAAAAGTACAAAAGCTGTCACTGGGGCAGTACCTTTTCAAAAGGAACATGTTTGTACCTAAAGGGTCCATTTTGGTACCTTAAAGGTACATATGTCAGTCCCCAAGAGTTTTAATAATAAAAAAACAGACTTTAAAGTTATGTCCGTCAGTGTGAACCCGTCACACTAAAGATTCTACGCACATAAATATTTAGTCTCCACACATATGTGACAAAATTGATCAGAAATGACATCATTCGGGTCTCTTTAATAGTGGTGTATAAAATGGTTGGTATTTTCATACTTCATATTTATATTTTTGAGGTCTATTATAGTCAGGGAGGATACTGTCAAGCTTAACAACTCAACTCTGTCACATAAAATTAAGATAGAATATTATCATTTTTTAAGACTTTATTTCAATCCCTATATACAATGTATTTATTACATTTTTGACATTTATAATGCACCAGCCATTTTAAGTAAAAATCCACAACCACAAAAGACTCAACCTTGTCACAAATATATGTAATTCTCATTGTTACAGGGTTGTAAACTTTAAAACATTATTGAGTTATTTACTTAATGTATTAATAATTTCAATAAAAAATAATAAAATAAAATAAAAATATATATATATGTACACACACATACATATATATATTATTGGTTTCAGTAAATATATAATTATCAAAATCATGGCAGCTCATATTTTTGTTCGAAATAGAATTTTCGGGGAAATGTCAACTTTACACCTAATTTTACGATTACACCCACATTTGCAGCCGAAAGACAATGTTGGTCTTGCAGATATGTTGACCCAGAAAGAAAGGGACAATATGACAGGAAATGTATCCTTCAAATGTGACTTCAACCCTGTCACACCTTAATACAGGGAATATATTTTTGTTTATTGTTAGCTTCAGTCTAAATCAGAAAAAAATGAAAATAATAAAAGGTCTTCAATTGACATGTTACTGAATCCCAGGAAAGACTTGTATATACACTGATTTGAAATACATTCTTGAGCAATTATATTTATTTTTGAGCTGTGATTTTGACATCTTTATTAGTAGATTTTGGTCTTTCCTTATTCTAGTACTTACAGCTGTACATTGCAAGAAATTATACTGCTTTTGTAGCAACTATGACCTTTGAGTGAACTGACTTGATACAACTGATTAAAACAACATGTGCACAAAGGAGTTTCTGACATATATTTCTCGCATATAGATTTTGATGCCACCCTTTTATTTTTTGGTGGTTCAGTGCAGGTCCTCTTCTTCTACACAGCATAGTGGCAGCCGAGGGAAGCATTCAGTTTGGCCTTCCCAGGAAAGGGCCTCTCCCAAGAGGAAGCTGCCAGCTCAAATCCCAACGGCCTAGCGCTACTGAACTGTGCTGTGTTGCCAAGTTTGACGCTCAGTGGCTAACCACAACCTGCCTCCTCACCAATGACAGGCTTCACACCCAGCAGTCAGTGGTTTGTGAAGGAGGCACGATGCCGGTGGTGACGAGCCCTCTGCGAGCGACTGCTCCATGTGTCAAGATGGCACATAATGACTAGGAACCACAGAAGATTTTCACTGCCACAAAAACCACTCTGACAACACGAGAACTCGCTCTTCATTAAAAACAGGAAGCGGATAAAAACTATTCAACAAGCACAACAGCAGTCCACTGTTATTCACTTATAAAGGACAAAGAAAATCATTTCCGACATCCCAAAACTCTATTAACGTACATTAACACCTCAGGGCTTCCAAGGCAACAATAAAAGCGATCGTATTGACAACTCCGTGCGCAAGCGCCTCCTGTCCAAATCTCAAACTCTAACTCCTGCCAAGAGCTGCATGCTGGGCGCACACGAGACCTATGGATTTCACGAGCCACTTCATCGGAAAGTGCAATTATGAAAGATGTCTGTCGAGAGAGGGGAAAAAAAAGCCTTGTTCCAGGCGTTAGGCTCATAATGGCTGGCTACTGGAGCGGACAGAGAGCCCCTGCCATGTCCTCTCGTCCTGTCGGAGCGCGTTATGTCAGCCGCTCCACAGGACTGATGGTGTTTATGATGGCTAGAGTAAACAGGCCTGTCGGAGCCTCTCTTTTCCTGGCAACCAGGTCATGCAGTGCTACTGTATGAGGCATCTAGTGCAGAACTGTTAAAATAATTCTGTTAAATTAAAAAATTATTTCAAATTGCTGTAACTGGAACTAGCAGTGGGTGATACACTCAACTATCATATCGTCAGCCTGTGAGATTTCCAGACATACCCCATAATATTCTACTAATTTATTTAGTTTCTTATGAATTATAATGAATTGCAGTGCTGTGCACATTTTCAACCCTCGGCAAAATTATTACGCCCTTCATTGAAATCGATACAGGATTGCCTAACCCTAACCCCCGTTTTCACAAACAAGGCTTAAGCCTAGTCCTAGACTAAAATGCAAAACTGAGCTGTTTTATCTGAAAGAAACTTGCAGTGACTGATCTTAAAACATGTCAGTGCCTTCGTTCAGTCTTAAGATGCTTTTTCCTAAGGCATGTTTATAAAAAGGACTCGAATGTCCTAGTTGAACTAATGGCCTAATCCTGGTTTAGGCTAAGCCCTGTATGTGAAACCGGGCCTATAGGTTTAACCCTAAACCTAAGGGCTAATAATCTGGCGGGGGTCAGAATTTGGAACAACACCGGAGAGTCAACCAACGCCAGCGTAAGGCTGAGAGCAGCCTAATGTTTTTATGATATGAATAGAAACACTATGACCCAGTTTTATAGAGTTTAGATCTTAGCCTAAATCAGGATTAAGCCATAGTTCAGTTGGGACATTCAAGCAATTTTTTTAAAAACAGGCCTTAAAAAAACATTAGTGGTGTCAATCTTAAGACAAAACAAAAGCACATTTAAAGAAGAGTCAATACAAGTGTCTTTCGGGTAAAACAGCTCAGATTTATATTTTAGTCTAGGACTAAGGTTAAGCCTTGGGGTAAGTTTCTGCTTACCATTCCAGTTATTCAATAAGCAGCTACAGAAAACGAGCAAAGAACATTTACATGTTTATAAGTCACTTCAGTCTAGCGCCAGTTTAAAAAATACTTTATAAGAGAAGCCGTCTTCACTGTATGATAAATTAATCGTATTACATCGTCCATACATCTGCACTTTGTTTATGAGTTTGCGAAAGCTTAAAGGTGCTGTATTTAGAATTGACAATTTATTGCAGTCCAAAGTCAAAATGTTAACTTTTTTTTCACCTGGATCCTCCTCAATTTAACACACAACCAGGTTGCAAGATTACTGACACCAACAAGAACGACCGCACATGATGATGAGGGAAATTAAACAGGTGGTGTTTTCTGCCAACCCGAGGTTGAGAAATGTAATTGGTTAAAATGGCATTGGCAGGTTACAAAAAAACAAAACGACTGACATTTTGTACCAGAATGCAAATTTTCAACTGTAGCATTGTGTATTGAATAAACTATGGATAAATATTAAATATAACAATGGGATAAATATGTTAAGCCAGCATGTTTCTTAAATTTCAGCAAACATGTTATTTTAATGCTTTAGTAGAATCCAAAACTTGCAGCACAATTCAGTCAGTCAGGGAAAAGAAACAAAAACAATCAGTTCTAATATTAATTTGATGGTAGTACTAATCATAATATTAATAATGCTAATGATAAAAAAACAAACCCAAAAAACAGACAGATCTAACAGACTTAAACGAAGTGAACAATTTCTGTTTTATATAGCTATAAAGGGATCGTTGTTTTCAGAGGACGCTGTTTGACATCCGCACAGAGCTACACAAACACAGTTTTGGTTTCCTAGGCGAATATTGTGAGTCACTTTTATTAAAAGCATCATTACTACAGTTGGCAGCAATTTACAGTTCATCATACATGATGGTTTCAAAAAAAGAAAAAAAAAAAAAAAGAGAAAAAAAAAAGACACAAAAGAAAAAAAAAAAAACATTTACAACATTTATGTCTGTAAACTTCAAGGCTAGTTAGAATTGAGGTAATGCTGTTCAGCTTTGTGGCTAAAGTAACAAAAGTCCATTCAAATAGATAAAGGTACCTGATTTTATTCTTACACCAGTGCATTAACATGGATACAATGAGACAATTTGACTGCAGTAATTTATTTCATGTCGCTTTTTCACACTTTCCGGTGTTTAGTCAAAAGAGTAAAATTGAACATTCAAAAGCTGCCTTCGTTATTGCTGTCTCCACAGGTCGAGAGGTCTCCTCACCCGTTTGGATTGTCAGTGTGAGAGACTGGGAACAGTCCGAGTGTAGGCTATGATATGTGAGAACTTTGCCCGCTCCTCTCAGCAGAACAGTACAACGAAACCACGATTCTTCCTCAGCAGCGGAGAGTGTCTTAATGCCGTTAATTGTACATCACTGAATATTACGAGATGCTACTCATTGTTACAATATCAACAGTAGAGAAAGAGAGAGAAAAAAGTGACAACAAAACAATAATATTAAAATAATGAGAGAGCAGCATAGCACTATCGGAACGATTAATTCCTATAATATTTCAGGAAATTTCCATCTCATCTAGAAGGCACCCAACACAGTGCCAAAGACTTCAAGAAAAAAAATATATAAAAAATTCAAAACAAAAAAGTAAGGAAAACACAGAGAAAAGAAAAAAACAACAACACCCTTTTGACATCCGCACAACTGTTCACGTCATCCCTGGCTATGCTAATGGTTATAGAGACAGCTTATTTGCTTTCCTCTTAACATTACCTGTCAACAAAAACCAAACGACCAAAGTGTTTTGGGATATTGAGTTGGCATGTAAACAACTGGACTAACCATTCTGTCAGAGTCCAGTGTGCGTCTCCTCAGCCATGGGGAAATGTTAGAAGGCCCGATTCAGTTTTTTTCTTTTCTTTAGTCACTTTTGTCATCCTCATCAGCAGGGTCATCATCCTCATCATCATCCTCATCATCGTCGTCATCCTCGTCCATTCCACCCTCCATGGAGTCTATTTCCTCTGCCGGCCCTGCCAGGTCATCATCTAGTACTGATGAATCAGCAGTCTTGTTCTGGCTCTCCTCTGAGTCACTGTCTTCGAGTGTGTTGTCAGCAGTTTCCACATCAGCCATAGAGGCATTCTGGTCCTGATTTGAGCAAAGCCCTTTACTGGACTCCTTGTCCTCTCCGGTGGCCCCTAAGGCCCCAGACACAGCGCTCTGGAGATCTGCTAGAGAAGCTTGGGGGAAACCTGGGATGCCCAGGCCGCCAAGGCTGGGAGGTAAGAACATGGATGGGTAGAAGAGGCCTGGGGCCATGGTGGAGAGTAAGAAAGGGTTGAAGGCCAGAGTGGCGTTGGTGGACATGCCTGCGGTGGCAGCAGCGGCAGCAGCAGCGGCTGCTGCATTCAGCGTGGCAGTGTCACTAGTTACCTCAGCAGACTCTGTTTCAGATGGTTTTTCTGCTTCCTTCTCATCGTTCTCATCTCCTTCATCCTTAGGCTCCTCGTCCGTCTTCAGCTTGGGATTCTCCTCAGATTCTGCCTGTTCTGTGCTAGAGGCACCGTTGGTGGCTGTCGCAGCGGCAGCCAGGTTTCCTCCAAACAGACCCCCCAGGCTGAACATGTTGGGGAGGCCACCCATGCCAGGAAGCATAAGAGGCAGCATGGCTGCAGCATGCTTAGCGTCCACTCCCCCTCCGAGAGCAGGGGGAAAGCCCATGAGGCCAGCAGCCAGCTGTAGGCTCTGGAGGCTCTGTAGGCCCTGCAGACTGGTCAGGTCCATGCCGCCAAACAGCCCATTCATCAGCAAAGGATTAACGCCAGATGTGGAGGCCGCTGCTGCAGCCGCTGCCTGCGCTGCTGCTGTTGCCTTGGCGATCTCAGATTTGGGTCGCCTGCCTCTGCGGCGCACGCCCTCCTCTCTGACTACCGGCCCAGTCAGAAGACGGTCAAACATGGACTCTGGGAGAAAACCCTGAAAACAAAAAGAATATATTATAAATTTAAGAATATACAACCACCACAAAAAGTTGGTTTATGTAACAGTAATTGTCCAATACTACAATTTAAATATACATTTTCTAATTTATTTTAAAATCTAATTTCATCAATCAGTCAGTCAATCCTCAGTCACATGATCGTTCAGAAATCGACATTTTTTTAATTGTTGAAAACAGCTGTGCTGCTTTATATCTAAATTCTGAAAAAATGCAAAGTTTCCACAAATATATATTTAAAAATAAAGCATTTATTGTTAATGAAAATATTTTGCAATATTACAAAATGCTATAAATACCATACTTGCTGAATACAAGTACTAACTAATTTTTGGAATGGTCTTAGTAATATGAAATTATATATATATATAAATCTGAAAAAGAAAGAAGCATGAGTTTCTAATAGTTGAAACTATCAAATAGTGGCTATATGTTTTCTGAATTCTCTCAATTTAATGAAAGACTCACTGATTGCTTCACTATATCCGTCCAGTCTGGGGCAATAGCAAATTCTGGATTTTCAACCAGCCAGCGGGGTAACTCCTTCATCGGAGGTGCCATGGCTCCTCCCATCTGTAGTAATACAAGTTAAAAAAATGTTACAGCGAGTGTGCAGTGGGAGATTAACTGAATCCATTGATAAAACAATACTTGCCTTTCTTCCGTTCCTAATGTTAACAACAGGGACTCTCTCCTCTCCTGTCAGTGTATTAATGTCGATCTTGTTGGGATTGCGGCATCGGTGTCTTTTCTGTTTGGGCTTGGCAAACTGAGAGAGGAGGAGGTCCTCATTCTTCTGGAAGATAAGTACAAGACAACTCTAAAGTTAACTGTACAGGACATTCCCACATCAACCATCAGAAAATTAAAACAAGTTGGGTAAGCAGAAGAAAAACAACAGAACTCACTGGTGCGTATCCAGGCATATCCATAGTGTATGTGGGGTGCTGTCTCAGCCACTCCCGTAGGTCCTTAGTGCTGGGTCCATCCTCCCCTGTAAGATGGCTTCCCTCTTCTAGGCCTTCAACGGGAGCCTTATGTGCAGGAGATGACATGGGTCTATGTGCCCGCCCATCCACAAAAGCTTTGGTCCCTTCAGAATTCTCCTGCAGATGCAACGGAACAAACGTGAGAAAAAAAAGGTTTGTGTGCATAAAGAGTGTCAACATGCCACATGAAGCGGCATGACTCCCACATCACATCCTGACAGGATACGTACAGCACTGAGTTGTCCTCTTTTGTTTCCCATAAAGAGCAGTTCCAACCCCTCCACATTTTTCCTGCGACCTCTCTTTCTCCGGTTGGGGAGTTCAGTGTCAAGTAGAGAGCCGTTGGCTCTGGGTCTAGAGGAAGCGCCTGCTTGCAGCAGCTCCATCTGTGCTTTTAGGGCTGCGGAGGAGGCCATTGCTCCAGGGAAGGCAGTGGAGGACGAAGAGGTGGACACGCCGTGCAGGGCCTTGGTCAGGTCTATGGCCTGTGCTTGGCCTTCTGGAGCATGGGACTCTCGTAACTGAGCAACCATCTCCATCAGGTTCCTGCGCTTCGCAGCACGCTCTGCCTCGATCTCTACCTTCCTCCTCCTGCGCCTGCGCTGCCGAGGTACTGACAGGCTCAAAGCATCGTCCTGGATAAAAACAATGAGATGGTGTTTAATAAACCAAACTATTAAAGTCCATTTTAGAATTTTACAAGACCATATTGAGTCTCAAGGGGTGGAGCAAGAAGCGTTAGGGGCAGGACTTGCCTTGTTGACCTGTGGTGACATGGTGAGGTCCTCACTGCCACTATAGCTGGTCTGACCCACCAATGAGAGATCACCGAGGCTCCGCCTCTGCAGGGGGCTGTCCGTTGCCATGGAGCTGTAGCCAGGCAACAGGCCTGGGAAGTCAAAGAACTGCCTCCTGTTGGACGGCCACTTGCCCTTCATGACCGCTTCACAGATGTTGTCCATACGATTGATCATTACCCTGTCCTGAAATACAAACACAGAAGAGTAGCACAAGTGTTAGTGAGTGTGTGCGTGTGGAAGCATACATAATGAACTAGAGGGTACACAAAGGGTATCTTCATTTTCTCCATTTCAGCTCCGGTTTCATGTCCCAACAATCTTATAATGCAATTTTGCTCTGTTATTAAAGAAGGAAGCTCTGAAACTCAGTACAGTCTTTTCACTATGCATCACATCATCATGCCTTCAAAGCTTTGAGCTTGGCTTGAATTTTTTTCATTTATCTCTAAACCACTTTGTGGCAAACTATATTACTACATGCTATAAGAGGGGGAAAACTGATGCGCTAATGGATAGTTAATCTGGAAAAAAAAAAAAAAAAAAAAGTTAATTTGACAAAAAAGGAAAGGAAATTGTGAGTGTTTTTTTTCCTCTTTTTTTTTCTTCAAACAAACCCCAAAATGAAAATTAAATAAATAAATAAAATAAAAGAGTTCAACTAACCTTGGGCCAGAAAGAGAACAGTGAACGTTCACTGAACATCTGAGAGGCTGACGGCTCAACGTCATCAACACCAAAGCAGTCCCTGGTCTCATCACGGGCCGTGCTTAAGGAGGCATTGCTCTCCTCATCGAAATTCTTCCTCTCAGATGCTCCTCCAACTGCAAATAAATGTTTTTTTAATACAAGCTTTACTGCAATTAAGATTTCCCAAATCAAAATCCATTACTTAAAAGCATCCTGACCAGCCAATTAAGGAAATGAAAATAAAGAAAAGGCTTGTTATAAAACTGTTTAAGGTGTGTTTCTCTGAAGCATAACCTACATCGTAAACGTAGCATCAACAGAAATGAAATAATTATGTCTAACACTCACCTTCAGCTTGTGAAGATTTTTCTGATTTGTCATCCTCGTCTAACTTGTCTTCCTCGTCGTCTTTGCAGGTTTTGTCAGTAGGAAGTTTAATCTCCGTGGTCAGTGGCTCCTTCTCATCCTCTGCATTTTTGTCTTCAGGGGTAGTGGGCTCCCGATCCATGGGCTTCTCGTCAGCCGTCCCATCCAAAGGAAAACCATCCTCTACCTTGGTCTTAACCTCCATCGCAGCATCATTCTCTTCCACTTCCATCTTTTCTTCTTTAGGTTCGTGCTTAAGAGCCAAATCATTTGCTTCCTCTTCTTTTTTAGGAGAGAGAGCTTCAGGTTTTTCTTCTTTGACGTCCTCCATGTCACCATTCTCCACTTTGGGCTCCAACACATCTCCATGCTCTTCTTTCACCTCCTCGTCTTTAAGCAGGTTCAGAGGTGTAAGAGGATCCGACACGATGGGCAGCTCCGCACCCTTGCCCTGTGTGAACTTCCGATGGGCTTCCAAGAAGCTCAGCTCGGGGTCGTTGAGGATGTGGTAGTCAGTGCGGCTGACGCCATGCTTTGCGGCACCCCGGAGGAGGTCCCGGTCATGGCGCCCGGGCTCCCACCAGGCTGGGAGGTCAGGGCTGAGCTGGCACAGACTCAACCTCTCATCCAGCTGAGGGTGCGGCAACACCTGCTCCCTGATCCGCCGCAGCAGCTCAATACGATACAGCGTCCGTGAAGCCCGCTCTTCTGTAATGGGGTCAATGATAAGGGTGGGGTCTGGAAGTTCTGCAAATAGAAAAATGATATCCAATTGCATAATCGAGAATCGGAAAATTCAAATTAAAACATCAATGCATAAAGAAAAAAAAAAGATACATACACACAAACATATATATATATATATATATACACACACACACACACATTAGGGGTGTAACGATACGCGTAATCGTATTGAACCGCTCGGTATGAGGCTTTCGGTTCGGTACGCATACGAACCGAACGATTCAGAAAAAAAAAAAGAAAAAAAAAAAATAAATAAACTGCGTAAAATGTAATCTTTTCAGTGCTTCGCTCAACAAGGCAGCGCAAACGACGGGACAGGGAACCCGTGTCTGCTCCTTTCACCCCCAAACAGACGAGAACCAGAAACACACACATTACAAACTATCACCCGCGGCATTCAGGTAACGTTAGGCAT
>JAUCMU010000042.1:7860833-7912166 GCA_032275025.1 Enteromius treurensis | reverse complement strand
GTTATGTGAAGTATAGCTCCATTGTTGTTCAAAGTAAAAGAAAAGGGGGGAAAAACAAGGTCATATTATGTTAGTTTTAATAAATAAAAATGTGGGAACAAAAAATAAAAAAAAAATCAAAGAAATTCTCTTTTTTTTATTGTATTAAAATGCCGTATCGAAAACATACCGAACCCTGACACTACTGTATCGTACCATGATTTTTGTGAACCGTTATACCCCTAATATATATATATATTACATACATACACACACACACACTTCTGTGCTAATAACATAGCTAGCTAATGCATAGCATTAGCTAATGCTAATAACAAATCAATTCAGACTTCTCTTTTAAGCAGGAATAGAGAACAACTTTCAAATAATTGAAAAAGACAGTAGTTTACCTGTCTCAGATTTAACCTGCATCCGACACACCCGCTTGCACATGGCCACAAAAGAATAGTAATATTTTTCGAGGCTTTCGTCTGTTTTCTTGTCTAGACGAGCAAAAGCACGGAACTGGGACCAGTCAAAGCACTGTCTGTGCACGTCATAAACCACACCAAATGTGGACACCACACGGTAGAAATCGGCCTCTTCACGTCTTGTCCATCTGGAAAACAGATGTTGGTAAATGGAAACGAGGTCATGTGTGACTAAAGGAGAAATCTAGATTTTTTAAATTTTATATTTTTAATTCATTTATTTTTAAATGCAGGATCTAGATGTAACTCACCTCTGCCGGCGTTCTTTAAAATAAGCTGCTCCATCAGCCAGCAGGGCGGCACTATCAGGGATAAAAGGTGATCCCTTGGCCATGAAGGGCCCTCCTTCAGCCATAAAAGCCACCACTCCATCTGGAGCATAAGCTCCTCCCTCTGTTACCATGGCAAGGATGTCATCACGCGGACGGCCTCGGCGCCGGTCAGGTTTGGTCATGGATACCTGCCTTAGTTGCTCACGTTTGTGAGTGCGCTGATAGGCCGTGATGAGGCGGCGTAATCGGGCTGTCAGAGCAGAGGCTGGCGGCCAGTACAGATTGCCTGCTTTCCCATTCTCACCAGGCTTAGGCACTGAGGGTGGACAAGCAGACGGCAACGATGAGCACAGTAAAGTGAAAACCTCAAGTATGATGGGTAACACCTGTATGCTGGGGAAATAAATACCTTCTCGCGTCTCGCCATCCATCCCATCGTCTTTATCATCCAGGGGAGAGTTTGTAAAATCCTGCAAACACGGCAAAGGAAACATTAAATGAGCCAATTTATTACCAATACTGATCTTCGATACAGTCAAGACTAACGTATCTCCAAACTCACATCAAGATCATCTTTAAACGGCATTCTGAGTGGCTTGTACTCTGGGTCTTCATCCTCTCTATTGTGAAAAAGAGAAAAGCTTTTAGTGTGGGAAAGAAAACAAAGAAAAGAACCAAAAGGAAAGCGGGGTGAGGGATAAAGAAAGAGGGAGCGAGCCAGAGAAAGAAAGAGCAGGAGGAGTCCCTCTTGCTGGGGCTGTGATTTTGGGCCAAACTTACCCCTCGACACCATCTGCCATCATGTCCGCTCCCCTCTGCTCGGCAGCGATGGCCTTGGCATCAGGCATGCCCACCCTCTCCAGGAAACACAGGGTGGGGTCAGCACGCATAGAGTTATACTTCTCGTAGCCTGGTGGAAGAAAAGAGCAGTGGTGAACATAAAATATGCATAATTACAGGCTTGGCTGTGGAGCTATTATTTCCCCTTGTGATGTGAAAGCGGAGAAAAGTATTACTGGTGTGTCAAATTTAGTTCAAAATGTTTAAATAAAATGTTAGTTGTGTGATGTGCTAAAAACTTTAAGTGCTGAAATGAACGTACGAGGAAAAAACAAAAACAACATCTTAAAACTAAACCTTATACTACAAAGTGAAATCCTTTTAAAAACTACCAGAAGATTAAATCAAACCAAAGAAAAAAATAATAATAAAAAAGAAACAAAGGGCCGAGCCAAAGGAAAATGCCCGTTGAAACTGTCCAAGCAGAACAGATTCGAGCCTGCGGAGCCCTACAGTGCACAACAGGGGAGGCGATTGGCAGGCTAAACCCACTTCAGCTGAGCCGCTGATCAGACGGGGCTCGAGCACCCCCTCCCCCGCCAGAACATCACATTTCAATTAGGATTTATGCGGTGACACATTGTTCCTAACTGCTGCCGCGCCCCGAGCCAAACTGTAATCATGAGGGGGTTTATAGGCCATCACTCTTTCCTCTGCAGTCCAGGCCTGCCACCTCTTCTCTCCCGGTTTCCTCCCCAGACCTCCCTACTGAATTGGGATTATGATTAAGAACAGGCTGCCTGTGCTATATACACGCTTCTGTGTGTGTGTGTGCGCGCGCACATGTATGGAGGCCAGCTGAGTTAACGAGGGAGCGCAGCGCACCGGGGGAGAGCAGAGAGAGAGAGAGAGAGCGCTCTGTACACACATTCACAGAAAAGACCAATCTGAGAGAAGCATAAAAGCCCCTCGCCAAGATTAATATCGGTGGTGAGAGCAGTGGACATTATTAAATAAAGCGGCTATTACTATACTTAATACAATTAAAAGTCAGCAGCCGAGAAACCCCTCTCCATCTTTTTCTTAATACAGCTTTTGGCCCTGTTTTCCTGGAAAGATAAATGGGGACAGCTGCACAGCTTCACAAAAGAAAACAATCGCGTCCCAAACTGGGAATTTAGCAGGTTCTCCCAGAACACTTCTTAACACAGCGGGTCAATGTTAATAAAATGTGCTGAGAGGTGCCTGTTGCATCTGATGGATTAGATCTCGGCTCTCTCCCCATCCATTTTCCCCATCACCCTCCATCGAGGGCAGGATCAGCCATTCGGAAGAAATCACCAATCAATCTCTAGGCAATTTTACAATAGGTCAACATTAGCAATTACTGTTGCATGTCAGTGCAAACGTACCAATCAGAGTGTCCGCTGTGAGGAGGCGGGGCTTACCATGCTTAAAGACGCCAATTAGGAGGGACTTGTCCGCTTCGAGATCCCACCAATCAGTGGGGACATCGGCGTGGAAGGGTTGTGGGATCCAGATATCCAACTCGCTATAAGCAAAAGACAAACAAACACAGGAAAGAGTGATTAAAACCAGGGGATGGCTACAGCGGCACATAATCTAATGAGAGCGGCATTAATGTCTATCTGCAGACATCTGGTAGGAAACGCCAGCATTAGCAAGCCGCATCTCATTTAGGCCCATTTCTCATCTTGTTTATTCAGGGCCAACCTGATTACGGCCAGAGATCTGAGCAACTCTCTTATCTCACCCCACGCAAGCCCCTCACAGTCATTAGAACTTCAGTCGAGTCCTTGAGAGCATCAACATGGCGAGCACGTTTGCACATTATAAATGCATGAACATCTGGGTGGGGGTGTTGTCAGAAAGAGGGAGGAGGAGGAGGAGAAGGTGATGGAGGGAGAGGAAAGATAACAGCAGGCAGGATTCGGTGGAAGGGAATGGAGAGAGATGCCAACCTTGAATCGGTCCCCTCCAGGATTCTGTCTGCATGGTCTCCGATGACTTCTTGTCGCAGATAGTAGAGCATGCGGACCCGCAGCAGCACTCTGTCAGAGATAGAACGAGCAGGAGAGACAAAAAAAAACAAAGATGAGTTGGGGTTAATGGAGTGACACGCAGAATGAAAGGAAGAAAAAGGGACAAAGGGAAGGGGAGAAGGCAGAAAACAAAAGAGTGAGTAAGTTTGGCCAGCTCCGAGCTGTGCCAGCAGCAGTAGCAGCGGCAGCAGCAGCAGCTCTTTGGCATGTGCCACGGCTCATCCATCATGCTGCCAGGGCTGATTAGCCACGCTGTGCGGCAGCCTCCACGCCTGACAGATGGCTGCACATAATCACCTCTGTGTGTGCCGCCTTTCACCCGCTTCCAACAGGTCTGCCTGGCACCTGGCCTGGCACCGCGCCGCTGCGCTTGGGGAGCCGCCCGTACCCTCCCTCACCCCCCTCCTCCACGCGCACGCACTCCAGCACCTTCATCCTCTCGTTTTCATTTCCTTCCTAATGCTGTTAGGGAAGTTGGGGAGGTGCTAACGGGACGCCTCCAAAGTACAGAGGCAGAAGTTTGCAGTGCGGCGAGCAGATGGTTGGCGGTCTAAGCACCTCGCATTTATCGTCTCGTAACGTTTCCTCAGCTGTTGCTCTGTTCCCCTTTTCTGGATGCACATCAGAGCCAGCAGTGTAAACCGTGTTTTGCTTTCTCTCCCTGTCACTGCCTAGAGTAAGGCAGGACACAACAATGCTGGCCTGGCAACAAATTATTTATCAAACGAAACTGGAGAGGCCTCGAAAAACAAAAGACGCAAGCCGACGGCACACAAGGCATAATGGACGTGTGGGACGAGAGGCGAAATCATCATGTGCGGCCTGATGAACTGAACGCTGAATTATTGAGTGATCTTAAAATCTTTAATTTCAGAGATGGAAAAAGATTCCTCACGGCCTGTCCTTCATTATTTTAGGAACTTGGCAGAGGCCTTTGCCAGAAAGACGGCACTCTTTCTTTTACCAGATTCTCTACAGCTGGCCATTTTTTAACTGACATTCATTAGTCACAGCTCAACCATGGAGGAGCCAAGCAACTTAATGAAACATCTGCACCACAAGGTAACAGCGCTAACTTGCTTTTGGACACGTTCAGCTAAACTCGCAAGTTTGCTTCAATTATTTTTTTCAACTTGAAAGCGCTCGACAAGTTTTCAAATGCACCTGCTTCTGAGGATATCGAGCTTGGAAGGCAGAAGGTCACTTTCAAACAAGACTGCAGCAGAAGAACTGAACTGGCTGTGTGGAATTTCAAACCTGGGCTCTACACTTTGAACCTTCCTATTTGATTAATAATTGATTTTTTTTTTAATACAAACAATTAACAATTTCCATTCATGTGTCACAGAAAATTTGGATAGATCTAGATTATACTAATATCTGTTGTGTAACATTGCAAATGAAATATTTCAAGCAGTGGAAAAACAAGGGACATAAATATATGTAAGATGAGATATATTAGCTAATACATAAGTATCCTAAAGGAGGGAAAGTGCAGTTTCTAAAAATGGTACATACTTGTTGCAGTGGTGTTTCAGGTGTCTCTTGTAACTGTCCTCTTGAAGGAGGATGTCAGGATTACAGTCAGCAAGCCAGTCAGCCTGTGGCATGTGAGTTTGAGCAGCCTGCGGCTTCCCCTTCTTCCCTTTACGCCCCCGGGGCACTGGAGCAGACAGTCCTAAAACCCACAGAAATGCCATTGTTTAGCACGTGAAGAGATAGATGCTGACAGAAGATTTTTGATTGGTTCCAGGTCAGCATCCTACCAGAGTGGTTGGTAAGTGTGCGGCTCTGGCCATCCTCGGTAGGGGTTATGAGGTCCCAAATGAAGCTCTTGATGTTCTCGTCTCCACGGTAGTGGAGCAGGCAGTAGGCCAGAAGTGCGCGGCAGATGGTCTCTATGTCTCGCTCCCTCAGTGGGCGCTTAAAGCGTCCATGGGACAGGATGTCACCCCAGCGGCCCCAGCTACGCATAACAGAAGAGAAGTTAGCAAATATAGCATGTGAAAACTTCAGTTTGTGTCCTTTCAGTTATTTCCAAAATTCAAGTCTTTTTGAAAAAAAAAGAAAAAAAAAAAGCACGTTGTCAGGATCGTTCAAGTATAGTATTACTCTACAGTTTTGCCATTTCTCACAAACTGAAGGAGTGGGGGGGTGGCACCACTGCATTGCTGGCATGGTACATGACCATGAGGAGACCCAATGCCCTTGTTATTTGATGGAGTACTCAAGCGCTCTCTAAGCACAGGCCTAAAGGGCTTTTTGGGAAAACAGGGAGTGGGGGTCTGCTCTGATTTCACAGCCCTACACTGCTTTAAAAGAAAAAAGAAAAAAAAATGAAAAAATCAGAAGAGACAAAGCCCTCAGACTTGATGGATCTAATTTGCCGTATAGCCCAGGGCTCTAGACGCGTCTGAATGAAAAAATAAAAAAAGAATACTGGTCAGACATGGTGCGTGCAGCCAGCCATGATTAGTGCTGAGTGCACTGAGGCCCGGCGCTTAATTAACTGTGTGCGTTAGATAGCGCCGTGTCTGCCACTGCCCCGGGACAAGCAAGCGTGACAAACTCGGCCACTGCACTGGTGGGCTGTGAGCTACCAGATATTCTCATTCCAAATGGAAAACAAGACGAGACAAGGGGAATTTGGATGGTGATAAAACAAAGCAGGAAGCCGAATATCCGGTCTCATGGCACTGGGATGGACTTCCTGCCAAAGCTGGTTTCCATTGCGGGCATTGACCGAGGGAAATATAGAGGTATTGATGTTTTTAATAAGTATGGGCTAAAAAAGCCTGATGGATAGAATTAGTTGACAATTTTAGCTGGCAATTTTAATTTGTATGTTACTAATATGGGAAATGTGGGGGGGGGTTTCCTTCCTCCTCAATTTGGGCACATTGTTGCCCTGTAGGGTTATGTATAGTTGGTGCACTCAAAGCAGCTTTTCAGGGTAAAAAAGCATCTGCTAAATGGCAACTAATTATAGGGATAGGCCCCAGGGACTGCTCAAGTGCGAGATGGTTATTCAGATCTCCGTCAATTTGCAGGCTAGAGCAGACCACTAAAAAGGAGTACTAAGCTGTTAAAACCAACACTAACAATATGATTTGACCATTTCCAGACTGCACTTACCCATACACCAGCAGGTTCTTCTCCACTCTGAAGCACTCGCTGCGGGGGTATCCCTGGGTTCGATCCTGGGGCCTCCGCGGTCTCTGAATAGGCTTGTCCTCTGAGTCACTCTCAAGCTCGGAGTACTCCATCAAATCATCCTCCTTCATAGAACTGTAGTGCCGCGTCTGCTTCCGGACTCGAGGAGTGTCAATCACCAGAGTGTTCTGACAAGAGATCCAATCTGGGGTTAGAATGCTCTCAAGGGTTTAAGACAGCAGAAAAGGTTTCTGCATGTTTAGCATTTTTAGTACTATAGCATGGTAGCACCATGATATAGGTGGCTGCTAGACAGCAAGATGGAAGACCTCTGCTCAAGGACACATGCAAAAAATACTGTGATAAAGCATTTTTATTTAGACATAACATGGCGTTTCCCTTCAAGCAGATATAAGCTGCTTAGCGCTTCCAATTCTCCTGAGTGCAAAGAACAGTGGTAATTACAGAAAATGCTTCCCATGGCCAAGTTTAAACAATTTCGCCTTTGCTCAATTACGGCTACATTCCACGCACTGTTAGCCTGGGGAAATCAGCCTCATTAATTATGCCCAGATAGCATATTTATGAGGAGTGACACCACAGAGTGTGGCGGAAACTATCCAGATTTGGATTCACACCATCTTTAGTTATCAACTGTCAGACAGAATTATGAATATGATACCTGTCAAAAGCTGCTAATGCATTGACCCCGACATTAATGAAACAATGAATAATAGTAAGCTATAAGCGCTCCACACATGATTACACAAGAGAGAGGTGCTAGAGATTAGTGCCTCACTCCATGCAACATCTCCTGTGAAGCATTTCACAGCACAAGAGAGCTCCTTTTCACCATTAAGTTGCAGCTTACCCTGCCGTTGATCACATCCAGGTCCAGCTCTGCTTTCTTTGCCCATTTCTGCCAGAAATCTGGGTCCTCCAGAGAAATGTCGCTTCTGTTCCCAGAGGCCACAAAACTTGCCTGGTAGGGAAATTTTTTTATAAATAGTAAGATCAGAGACACTTACCCTTTAGGTTGCACTATTTTAAGAGCAAGATGAAATGGCCAGCATGTTATATAAAGGTAATTACGCAATAACATTGATAGGTAGGTCAATTTCTTTTGTTAATACCATCAATACTTTAGCCATGGCAAAAAGACTGAAAGATTTTAAATGTCATCACCTTAGCAAATGTTGAGCCTTTGCCTTCTGATTCAATAGTAATGGTCTGCGTACGTCTTTGCAAAATCTGATCAATGTCTTCTTCACAGAACTTAGATCCCTCATCCTCCTCATCCATTAGAGCACCATACGCTCCTTTCCTTAGAAGGTCCTCAATCTCCTTTTTAGAGAGCTGCTGAACCTAAAAAAAAAACAAAACAAATGGTATTAATGAAGTTCACAATACAGATCTTAATAAATTTCTTGGAATTTTTATGGAGTGGACAAATTTAGGCAGACTGTAAGCAGAAAATAAATGCACTGGAATTAGAGGTCTTTCCGCTGACTGCCAACATGTGTAAAGTATGTTTGATTAATGAACCATCTGGAACACCATTTGAGTGAAACACCACAAAATGGTGGCGCTGTCTGTAGTTCATACCCCGTTGGCAGCATTTTCCCTCCCGCTCATGGACTGAAGCACAGCCTTGTCCAATCCTAATTTCAGACTGGCCTTGTCAAACATCTCTCTTTCGTAGGAGTTCCTGGTGATCAGGCGGTAAATCTTCACAGCCTTGCTCTGTCCTATCCTGTGGCAACGAGCTTGTGCCTGAAGGCAATAGCACAAAACGGTCACACACACAGTCTGCCTCTGAGGACACATACATATACACACACACACATCCTAGAAAACTGCTAAGGGTTGCAGCAGAGTACATCCAGCTGAGTTAATAGTTAGAATGCAGCTAAAAAGATGCTTTGTGAAATAAAATGGCTTTCAATGAAGTTTCCCACACACAGGGACCATATATAGACCATATAAGAAACATCCGTGCTTACCTGCAAGTCATTCTGAGGGTTCCAATCAGAGTCAAATATAATGCAAGTATCAGCTGCAGTTAAGTTAATACCCAGGCCTCCAGCCCTGGTGCACAGCAGGAACACAAAACGGTCCGAGTCTGGTCGTGAAAAGCGGTCAATAGCTGCCTGGCGGAGATTTCCTCGAACTCTGCCATCTATACGCTCATATGGATACCTTGAGAACAGTAAATGAAGTATTGACTACACCTAATAGGGAATACCATGAAGCATGTTCTTTTAACTCAATATTGTTATCGTTTTCCACTTTCTACCCAACATATGAGATTGCACATTAAAACGCATTAGAAGATTTCCCTCTCAATTTGTTGGCAGTGCTATGGGCTCAGGCAGCCTACCGTCTCTGAATGAGGTAGTCCTCCAGGATGTCCAGACAGCGCACCATCTGGGAAAAGATGAGCACACGGTGACCCCCAGCCTTCAGTTTGGGGAGCAGCTTGTCTATCAGCACCAGTTTTCCTGCAGCCTGGATCATGGCCTGGAGGTGGAACTCTGGGTGGTCTAAGGGGTGACTCTCCCTGAACTCCCCCATTATCTTTTCCTCGGCTCCTACAGACGGAGAAAAGAGTGAAATTTCAGTCTAGCTGAGTGGAAATAGTAACTTTTGAGCATAGACTTAACATATAAAACAGGTTTTCTGTTCACAAAGTGTTACTTCTGAGTCTACTGCTCACCATTGATGAGGTAGGGGTGATTACAGCACTTTCTAAGCTCCATCATGGTGTTCAGCAGGTTGGGAACATTGGATCCTCCTCCACCTCCGCCACTGCTGACTCCACTTTTGGACAGGAAGGTGAAGTTCTTCTCCAAGATGGCACGGTAGTATTTCTTCTGCACATTGGTCAGCTCTACTTCAATTATGGTCTCCTCTTTTGGTGCAAGATTTTTCTCCACGTCCTCCTTCAGTCGGCGGAGCATCATGGGCTTAAGAATGCCCTGCAGTTTTTGCACCTAAAACCAGAAAGTGACATTAGATAACATCCAGGCATCCCTAAAAAAATGCATCACATAACGATTGCAATGATTTAACAATGCTGATATTCATTGTATACCTGTTCTTCTGTTTTAAGATCTCCAAACTCCTGCATGAAGGTTGACTCTGAGGGAAACCTGTCAGGCTCCAGGAAGTTAAGGAGACTGAAGAGCTCCTCCACTGTGTTTTGCAGTGGGGTTCCAGTCAGCAGGACTTTGTGTTCCTATGAAAGGTAGAGTCTCTCATTAAGTGTTCTTTTCTTCAACAAAAACAAATCTGGTTTCTACAGGAAATGGTTTCTACGGTTATTGTTTTTTTTTTTTGATAGAAACTGATAGGAATTTAATTTGCCTATCCAGTTATCACAAACTATTGGATTAGGGAATAACTAATTATATAAAATAAAATCCATATTTGAATCATTAAGACATTGTTTTATTCTTTTTCGATAAAAAAAAAATGGTCTCAAATAAAACAGACGAAAACCTTAAAATTTGAAATTTTGGATAGTGCCAACACTTAAAAAAAAAACTAAATTCCCTAAAACTTCCAGGTTTTTCAGCACCACAGGAACTCTGCATCCTGTATCTAGTAACGGTTAAGACTAGAGCAACATTTATAGCATGTTATTTTCAGCAACATGTTTTTTTTGATGGAAGGGGAAGTACTAACCATGTCCATCATTTTTAGGCCCTCAAGCAGCTTGCAATTCCTGTTCTTGAGCCTATGAGCCTCATCAATGATCACACAGCGCCATGGCACGCTCCGTAGCTCGGGGCAGTCCGTCAGGATCATCTCAAATGTGGTGATGATTGCATGGAATTTGTAGGCTCCCTTTATTACACGACCCTGAGGAAAAAGAGCGCCCTTAAAAACACAACCCTATGTATAGACTCATATGCATGTCCTGCAGATAACTTGTGAAACATTAGCTCCAATAAATCCAAAGTAATAAAAAGCACATCACATGATAAATGCAGCATACCTGTGTGTCTCTGTAGTACATCTCGTAAGCCTGAATAGTCTTTCGGCTTGCCTGGCTACCGTGATAGACGACTACGTTTAGCTCAGTCCATGTCCTGAACTCCCTCTCCCAGTTGGGAATGGTGGAAAGGGGTGCAATCACCAGGTAGGGGCCGTGGATTCCCTTCAGGTATATCTCATAGAGGAATGTGATGGACTGGATTGTTTTGCCAAGGCCCATTTCATCGGCTAAAATGCAATTACGTCTGAGAACAAAAACAAAAAAAGAAAGAAAGAATATGAAGTTTCATGCAGAGGCTGCAATTAATGACATCCTTGCATTTAAATGGTATCAAAAACAAACTCTGGTCCGGGTTTGAGCGAGCAGTGCAGCTGGACGGCTGGGTAATTGCATACGTACGTGTTGTACCAGTTGAAGAGCAGCCAGTTGACTCCCTCCAGCTGGTATTCCCTGAGCGCATTGCCGTTTTTATATTCTCTGGAACTCTCGGATTTCTGCCAGTCACTGGCGGGAGGTCGCTCCTGTTTCAAATAAAACAATTCCCGTTAGTGGTTTCCGTGCAACCGCAAGAACGTGGCCCTCTCCCCTCACTGGCTCAGCACTCCAAAGAGAAAATAAAGAGAGCGCTAGAGAAGTGCCAGCTCTTACCACGCGCTTCGGCTCCGGCTCACGCTCCATCACTCTCTCGAACTCCTCAATCTTCCCTTGGTCGATGTCAGCTTTTAACTCCCACGTGCTGTCCTCATAGGGCAAGGAGCACCACTTCACCAGGTAGAGAGTTACAAGCTGCAGGAACACACGTCAAAACAATGTTATCCAAAAGAGGGTTCTCACATTTTTCTAAATTTTCCGGGGGAGGTCAGACTGACATCTTTACAGCTGCAAAATATCTACTAAGAGCTTTACTCAAAGGTAATCCACGTTGTTTTGAGAGACGGATGCTTTGAGAACGATTGAAGTGGATGGATGAGAGAGAGAAGTCATACCTCTCCATTTTCATCGGTGCTTTCAGACACATCCAGAACTCTGTCCACCTCCACATAATCTGGGTTGAAGGGCTCATCATCCATCTGTCAATAAAGTGTGATTGATTGGTTAGATAGAGCATTGCAGAATGGCGGCTTCGATGTTGCTTGAGCCGCAACTACTACGAGCCTCTAAATGAGAATATTTTCAGATCTTTCTGATGTGGGTGGCATAAATCTCTTTGGGAAAACCCCAGCAGGTTTTGATTGAAAAGTTTCGAATGTAGTGAGGAGTTGCAAACCAGAAATGAAAGTCTTGACATACATTTCAACGCCACTGTTTGAATTACTTAAACTTGTGAACTGAACCAGGCAGCATGTGCCGAGAGATTGCGTACAACAGAGATAAGAGCCTGAAGTGAGCCATTTTATTGCCTTAGCACGGATAATATTGTTCAAAAAGCCACCATAATACCAGCACAACACACCACTGTTGAGCATACATACTGCCACCATTATCAGTTAGGGCCATAAAAAGAGGGAGGGGGGCAGAATGGGACAAAATGGTGGATGACACTGAAAATGGAGGGCTGATGCTAACCTCAGTTAGGAAGTTACTGAGAGCCTGCTTGGCCTTGAACCTCTTGACCTTTTGCTGGATTCTCTTATCCTTCTCCAGCTCTTCGATGTCTGCCCAACGACAGTGCAGGTAAGAGCTGTAAAAACCAAACAATAAAAAAAAAAAAAAGTCATTTCCTGGGTGACCTCAGCCAAAATTTGGTCCAGAAATTAGCATGTCAGAAAAACAAGATGTTGTTTGGGTCTTGTTTTTAATAAAAGAGCTTTATTAACAAGCCATGATTTATTTGCATAGTCATGCACTGAGAAAGATTGACGATAGACTCATTTGAGTAGTTTACACTAAACTAAATTCCTTTAATGTTTAAATTGAATTACTCTATGACTTCCTTCGATACATAAAGAAGTGACAATGGATGGAAGGTATGCTATAACAGATACTCACAAGCCTTTGAATTTGACATAGAACTCCTCAACTTCAACCTCTTCACCAGATGGCAACTGTAAAATAAAGAGAAGAACAATTATTTGGTGATCAAAGAAACAAAAATTGTGTTTGTAACATGTTTGCAGCAGTCAAATCACTAGTGTGCTAGTATAACTTCCAATCATAAGAAGTCTAACCCACTTCCTGTGACAAACACTACTGCTTTTTGGCATTGCAGTCAACCGTAATGCCTCAGGACAAAAGTAGTATGACAACAGAGACTGGGATGGGATAAAAACAAAAAAATAAAATAAGAGCAATCCTCCTCCTCCTTTCTACAGCTAGTAGTACGCTGTGCGGCTGAGTCATGAACCACTTCAGCTCCTCTACCACACACAGTCCCATTCACAGGGAGCTGACCCGGGGCCTGGCTTCCTGCCAAAACCACAGCGCTACGGCAGACGACAAACCTACCATTTCCTTGGGCGGGAGCCCATTTGCAGCTGCGCTACTAAGAGCCATGCACGGCGTATTATTTTTGACCAGGCTTTGTTTAGTGGAGCTTTTTCCAAAGGAGTAACGTTGCACACTCCCACTGCCTGCATCTAAGGGTCTGAGATTAATCACACTCAGAGACAGTTTGTTCTTACACGGCCTCATCTTAAGACCTTGCATCGGCTTTGCTCTGAACCGGCCACGGCCTTTACTGGATTAATACTACTGCTGTTGGGCCGAAGACAATATCAGCCCACTCAGGCATCTTCCTGGCAACCACAGGGTCTGGGGCAGGATTTGAGACAGCTGTTAGATGTAATCTACCCTGATCCAGTAGACAACAGCGGTTAAAGCTCACGTGAGAGGCTTTCAATGGCTAAGCTCACCTCTTTCTTTCCCATGCGTATCCCCATGATCTTCTCCACCACAGGGCCCTCCGCATCCGGCAACTCCTACGGCACAAGTGGGAATGAAGGACACCGAGTCAGTGTGAGAACATCCATCATGCATAACAAACAGCAGGTTACATCAGCGGTTTTCCAACTCTACTGTGGGGATTGTTAATGACCTGCTGCTCAGATGTGGTTGAAGGAGACTTTGGTCCAGGAGAATCATCTCCATCGTCGTCATCATCAGAAATTCGGAACTCCAGGTCCTCAGTGTAGCGTTTCCTCTTCACCTGCCGACTAGATCGCCTCTTCTGTAGTCAAACAAACACAAAGTTACACAATGGCAAAAATCTGAATTGCATAAATACATACACAAGTACAAAATTAAAAACATACAGGGTTGGGCAAAACAATTGAATTTATTTATTTATACTGTTTCACCAAATATTTTGACTAAAACCATTTGACTAAATATTTAAGTATCATTTATAAATATTTAAACATCATTTTGTTAAGATGATATAAATGTTATTCTTTGCAAAAAAATGCATGAACTACAACTACTTTTTGCACAAACTTGTCCTATGCATATTATATGTTAATTATGTTATTTTTTAATAAGCCAAGTTCAAATAAGTTCAGTCCCATCTTTTTTATATAAAATCCAATTCCTTGTTTTAAAAAATGTATATAATTTTTTAAATAAACATTACATTTGAATCAAATTTATAAAAACGTAAAAATCGTCCAGCCTAAATGTACACAAATAACTGGTTACATTGAGTTTTTGTGTCCAATCAAAATCACATCTCATGTGCCATCACCTGTATTACAATAAAGATGACATTTCTTCACTAATATCTTGTAAAATTTTAGATGTCAGTCTCAACCATTAAAGAGAGAGAGAAAAAAAAAAAGACCATATTGGTTGACCACCAAATCAGTTTTTTTTCCCTCAACAAGAACAACTTCATTAGATAAACGTAAAAACTTCAGCAACACTTACTTGAACACCATCATCTTCCTCTTCCTCCGGTGAATGTGGCGGTGTTTTCTCCACATCAGAGGTGACTGAGGGCTCTCTCTTGCGCTTTAAGTCTTTCTTGGTGCTGCTGCTGGACTCCGAGTCAGACTTTTTAGCACTGTGGGTGAACAGGGAGGTTTGGTTAATGTAACATTCACACCAATAAACCACAGATTTGTCTGGTTCATATGTCAAACCATTACACTATTTATAGTTTTAGTAAATAACAATAGCAAATAACCAGTCCAAAAACATTTCCAAAGCAGATCGTTTAAGTTATAATTTGTAGAAATGCATAATTATTTTTTTTTCTAGTTGTATAATTGATCAAAGTCACCTGTTAGCTTTTCCAGTTCAATTAAAAGTTAAATCAAAACAATTAAGTGCTTCAGGTTCTTCAATTAAGACACAAGGCCATAAAAAAAAACATGCATAGTTGTAAAACTAATTTTAGGTGTATAACATCACACCACGTGTCACTGCTGTTGCAATGTTATGTGAACATGAACGACATGTTAATTCCACGTCTGCATACAATAAAGATGATGGCTATGATGGTTTTTGTACTTTCCCAAAACCACCTTACGTTCACAGAAGAGGGAAAAATGGATTAAGCTTTAAAGCCCTTCCCAGGGCTCTCAAAATCGCTAGCCTGAGGCTTCCAGTTGGGCTAGCAAAATCCGTCTCAGCCCTGCCCGTCTGGTTATCATATAGGGAGGAAAAATATATTTTAATGCTTTTGCATTCTTTAACAAATATATTTGGGTAATTATGTAATTTTCAGGCAACGGGGAGCCACTGTCAATTATGTAAGTATTAGTTAAGTACTGAAATCACACTTTTTTTTTACTTTCACTTAGTGATCGTGCAAACAGAGTATGGACTGTTTTCATCGGGCGGACACGCCTGGACCGAAGTTAACTAGTCTGTTGTGTTTGTTTATTGGTCTGGTTAGTGTCACTGCATTTTTATAAATCCTTCTGATTTATGCAGCAAACATATTTTGTTTATTATCAAGAAAATAAACTACTCTAGAAGGATTTGGCTGTTGTTGATTCTATTGGGAATTAGTTCTGCTGAGCTAAATAAGACGGTCAGGGTGAAGAAGGGACGGCCAAAGAAAAGCAGACTACCACAAAGCAGAAAAGTTCTGAAAAATCTGACAAGGAGGCAAAAAGGAGATGCTATCCTCAACGTTGAGTGGCATCTTCTCTTCCGTGATTGTTGAAATTTCTTCATCTCTTCATCGAATTTTCTGTTCAGTTCGAACCAAATATTTGATTGTAATTTTCCTTTTTTTTTTTTTATACAGTTGTTTTACTTTGTGTTTTAAATTTTTTTTGATTGATGTTTTGTTTCCTTTACAATATTATACATTAAAAATAAATCTTTTTTTTTCTTTTTTTCGGACTACTTAAATTTATTTTGGGCTACCAAAAACTGAAGAGTGCCTGCCTGAAGGGCTACGAGGGATTTAGAAATTTCCCCTCTTAAGTTCAGTTTCAGACACACAAATGAGGGAACGAGATAGAAGACTAGAACTAGTTAACTCCACTTCCAGTTCAGAGCGCGCTCTCTCCCTGCCACAGATTACACAATGCCCTGGAGCATCTTGCGCTTGCTCGCTCTGGGGCCCCCCTCTCTTTTCATTCGCACGCCAAGAGCAATCAAATCGCCCTGGTAACCGGCGGTCACGTGACCCGCACCTGTTCCTCTGGCTGGCCGCCACTGGCTAAAGCCATCTGCTTGCCTCAGTCAGAGCCTCTCTCTCCAACACTCCTCAAGCACCTGCAGCCGCACCGCTCTGTGGCTTTGGGTTTCATACTGTCACTGCTCAGCAAACACAGCCAGAAATAAGGAGATAAAAAAGGCACATACAAAAGGAAGAGAAAAAAAAGAAAAAAAAAAGAAAAAAAAAGGATAGGAGGAAAAAAAAAAAAGCCACGAGGGCAGGAAGAACACTCAGTTTAGGGGGAGGGATGACAGGCTTGCTTTCGATGGCTGACCTTTATAAATCATAAAAGGAAAAGAGCTGCTATAGGATGCAGGACAGACTGAAGATCCAGTCGAACGGGCCAGCAGGGTGGGCCGTGGCGCGTGTAGACTTGGAGACCAACGGGCAGAGAGAGAGAGGGGCTAATTGGCATTAGTAGGGGGAGGACGCAGGCCCCGCTGCAGGTTTGTATGAGCCACACCGCTCCAGTGCTGACACTCAGGAGGAGGAGAGAGGGCCAGGGGGTTAATGGGACACCTGCCGTCGCCAGTGAGATGACTCATCTTCAGCTGGACCCCCCCACAGTGCTCACTCTAACAGCAGCTGCTCACATACACACACACACACACACAACTGTTTACCCTCAACAGCTCTTTTGCAGCATTGTGCAAATGTAAACACACATACATAAACAAGGACACAAAACTGCAGAGAATGAACATGCTACGACAAGTTAACTAACGCAAACAAAAACGTGCGCCTGTGTCCTTCAAAGCGAGGAGGCTAATTAGGAAGCCCCAGTCAAAACAAGGTCACTTTTTTTTTTCTGAACACCCTGTTAGTCAGAGAGTTATGCTAGTGAGTGGAATCAAAGGAGGCGGTGCAATTAAAATCATGCTAAAACGTGCCTGAATTAGGGGAGGGGAAATGCCTAAGAGTGTGGGACTGTGAGGGAGAACGTGTGGAAAGAGGATGTGAGTGGGTGAGTTGAGATATGTGAGAGAAGGAACACAAACTGTGCCGTGGAATGAGAGGAAGGGCTAGAAAGAGACTCGGCAGAAGGGTCGCAAGCGTGTGATAATAGGTGGAAAAGGACAGTGTAGGCATGCAAGAGTGTGTGAAAGCTTTAGAGGCCCAGTCAAGGAGAAATACAGGAAGAGAGTCAAGGGGGAGAAGCAATGGCGTTGCGTCTTGTGCTCTTAGAGCAAGGTCACCCGTGCTGTGGAGACATCCAATTACTCTGCATCACTGAGAAAGCAGGTTTATTACATAAACCGCAACCATGTTTAGAGACAAACATGTTCTGTGATGAACAAGACTTGTGTTTCATTGTTCTTGTGGAAAATTGTATTTGTTTCTTGTTCTTGTATTTTTCTTTTGCTAATCAAGGCTGCACTTAAATAAAAAATACACTATGATATATTATAGCAATTTAAATCGTTATCTATTTTAATATATAGTATATACATCTATAACATAGTCTTCAGAAATCATACAAATGTCAGAAACAGTTGCGCTGCTTAATATTCTTTGGGGCTTTAAGGATTATTTAATAAAAGGTCAAAAAGAACAGTTGTGTGTTACACTTCTATTCAAAGGTTTGGGGTTAGTAAACTATTTTTTTTTTTTTACAAAATTTATATTTTTATTCAGCTAGAATGTGTTAAATGGATAAAAGGTGATATTAAAGACTTATACTGTTGGAAAATACAATACATTTATATTTTAAATAAATGGCTGTTTTAACTTTTTATTAATATAAATCAATGAAAAAAAGTATTACAGGCCCCCCCCCGCATGATTCTTCATAAATCACCAATGATTTTTGAAGGATCATGCAACACTGAAGACTGGAGTACTGGGTGGTAACTTTAACGCAGCAAAACAAATAAATTATAAGTATATTTAAATAGCAAAACAACACTAGAAATTGCAAAAATTTCATAATATTATTTTCTAATATTATAAAATATTATTTTTGATGAAAAACAGCCTTGATGAACTTAAGAGACATCACTTTAACATTAACATTTGATCCCAAACGGAAAAGGTTCAGGTTGTTTAATTTCTATGACACCGTTTTAACCTTTGTTAAAAACAAAAAAAAGTTTCAGATCATAGGGTCTTTTATGTGTATAGCATGGGGGGCAGCTCTTTGTTTTAAGTGAGGGAGTCTTTGATGGACGGCAATGAGAGTCTTTACTTTTGCCTTTCCCCCAGTGACTGCGCATTCAGTGTTCGGCACACTTCTCGAATCCATTCACGGCACTGCCTCACTCGCTCACTCTTTTGAGACTGTGGCCTGTCTGATCACCAAAGCAGAGACACAAGACTTCACAAGAACAGAAAACTCCCAAGCCCTGGTGGGACAGGTCTGCTAGTCTTAGAAGGATAAAACATACAAAGAGGACAAAGTTGGATGCTTGGCCCTTTCCTTCTGTTGTTGCATCCACCTTTCTGCACTTTGTCTTTGTGGTTCAATGTCACACAAAATTCAACTTTTTTTTTTTTTTTTTTTCTCCGCTGGAGCCTGGAGGGAAGACAAGGCGGATCGCTTGTTTGAGGACAAATAAGCAAGCAGTCTGGCGTAAAGGTGCTGTAGTTAGACTCGTGAGCAAACAGGCAAGCTGGTCCCGCAAGCGAAGATCTTTGACTACACACACATTGCAGCACTTCCTATGCAACCGCGACTGTTGTGGTTTTCGTATCTGAGCGCACAGGATGTAGCTAAGATAATCAGCGAAAAGAGAAAAAGAGACTGCTCCGACATGAGATGGAAATCAAAGGGTCGGCAGAACTGCCCACCCAGGTTAGGTAGTTATGCAGCTAGTAAACAACTCCAACAAAATCGGGGGCTTTGCTATAGTTGCTTGGGAACCTGCCAATAAATTGAAGGTGAGAGGTGTGTATTTGCAATGCAAAACAGTCTTCTCATGGGGGTAAAGAGCCACATGCAACGCAGCGCTGAGGAGGGATCTTTCTGAAGTATTTGATGGCTGTGTGTGTATATGGAAAACAAACCTGGGCTCACAGACGCTCAACATTTTACCATGGGTGCGGCCTGAGAATGACTATTTATAGTTGTGCTTTCTTTGTCAGATAAGAACGGCAACAGATACAAGGCCAAGACTTTTAACATCCAACCTAGTTTCCTGTGCTGCACTTGCATGAAAAGAGTAACTAAACCAGGAAAACATTAAAAGAGCTGATAAGACAAACAAATGAAGATGGGCAAAGGGGAATGAACGACACTCCCATCAAAGGCGAGATGTGTTAGAAGTAGCCCACTTTTTGAGAAATGGGGCCACACAGTTTAAAAACTATCCACAGGGGCTCGCCAACACCACACATCCAGCTCTGTAGCAGATCAGGCCGGCATGATTAATGAGACAGCATTGTGGACTAACTAGCATTAGGTGCCATTTTGAATGGAGACGTCCCCCCCTCCTCTTTTCCTTTTTCACAAACACACACATTCGTCCCTCCTCCCCCTTCAGATGACCTACTGCTCTGGCACTGTGCTGCAGATGCGCTTGCTTTGGCCCAGCCCTTTCCCTCTGGATGAAAGGGACGCGGCGGTGGAGTGACGGGGCTTCGGATAGGTGGGGGCTGGAGGAGGAGGTTAAGGGGGAAGGCTGACACATTCCTCAGTCGGATCATGTTACTATCTCCGCTAGAGGAAAAATGGCCATGCAACCTTGCTCTGCATATTCAGGATGGATGCATTCTCTCTCTTTTCTGAGGGGGATGGGGAAAAACAGGAAGGGGGAACCATTTAAATGCAATAAGCAGCATTATTGTGAACTATATCCAGAAGAGAGATGGTATTTGATACTATACCATTTTAGGTAGCGTTAATAAAATATAAACTGCAAGATGACTTCTTAAAAAAAGATGATCCGCAAAGAGGAGATGCAATTATCTTTTGTGAAGACCTACAGAATTGAGTTCAGGCAACTAGTGAAGGTTTTATCAGAAAGGTGTCAAAGTTTGTGGTTTAGCGCTTGCAATTCAAAGAAAAAAAGAAAAAGAAAAAAAGAGCGAGAGAGAAAAAAAAAAAAAAGACTAAAAGCAAGTCTTAGACAATATCAAGTTTCTTGTCTCTCAAAAGCGTTATAAAACAGAACAACACCTCTGACAACTCTGATAAGGAACCATCAGCTTGTCCCAGACCTAGAAAACAACTCATACTAAACATATCCACAGTTCAATGAACCAGATGATCACATGAGACTTTGTGACTCCATCCAGTACACGAGTAAGCACCTAAAGTAATGACTTCACATATGGAAGCTCATGTAAACACAGAGTACATCTGCAACGTTTAAACACACAAAATGCAAATAAAACTGTAGATGTGGTTTTTAAAGACTACAGGAGGCTCAAATCCCACGTACCTGGGCTTTTTGGAGCTCTTCGGCTTCGGGGTGGCAGTCTTTACTTTTTTCTCCTTAGGTTCTTTGGGTGTCTTGGGAGTCTTCGGGGTTTTGGGAGTCTTGGGCTCTTTCGGTTCCTTGGGCTCCTTTTCCTTTGGTTTCTTTTTGCTCTTCTTTTCAACGACAGACTGTTCCACGGGAGTCATAAGAGATTCTCCCTCGTTTATCAGAGAAGCCGCCTCTCCTCCGGCCTCACCACTGATGTTGTTACCCTCCTGGCCTTCGCCCGTCTTGGCTTTCTTCTTTTTCTTCTTTTTTGGCTTGAGCTCGCTCTCCGTCTGCTGTATGTCACAGTTGGCTGGTTGGAGGTTTAGGCCCGAGGCAGGTGTCTTACTAGATGTTATCATCTCCAGGGAAGGGTCTGATGGAGAATGCTGATGACGAAGAGAGAGAGACAAGGAGATATGTTAGTACCAAGTAAAAAGAAATTTAACCAAGACAGGAGACACAACAAGAGGATTTCCTTTTTGCATTTTTGCATATCTCACAGCCACAACACAGCTGAACAAAGCTCACTGCATTGCTGCTTTAACAACAGATACATTAACTAGCATACATTTTTTTTAAATTAAAAAAAAATCACCCAGATATTGCATAAACATTTCGACACACTCAAACAGCTGCCCCTGCTGCTGTTGGCCCTTGAGGCATGCCATGTTACTTGCTTTGATTCCCTTCGCGTCCATAAGTGCCAGTTTTAGCTGTAGCTCGGCAGCATTAAAGCAGCAACGGTTTTGCCTTTCTCCTTTTAGTTATCTCCGTCCCCTTCTCCATTCATGGCAAAGACAGACTGACAGGAAACATGTTGGCAGCTGTGCTAAGCGTCCAGCTTCCCATAGTCCCTGCAGCAGATGGGGCTGAGGCATTATGACACTAATAAATTATATCTATACTTCATAAATGCCTCGGTTTTAGACGTCAGCAAATTTAATGCAATATGCTACAGCTTTTAAAAAGCATGCACGCAAAAAACGGCCTGGTGAAAGAAGTTTCCATACTGGCAAATCAGGAAAGAATACTGTGTATTCTCCATAAGCCATGTGCCGATTTTAGTCTACAGTTTTATTGCATACCATGCACTTCGCTTTTAAAACAAAAGCTTTTGTAAACCACATCATTGTGGTGATGAAATGCATATTTCCTGTAAACAACAGCATGAGAAATAAGGGTGCACCATGCATGCCAAACAGTGGCAAGGTCACATAAAATGCCCAACACCCAGTTCAAACGGTGATCATTAGAGCAGCTGGAACAGCGAGCGTTCTGCCGCCGCTTTAACGGATAAATGTCTCTCCTCTTGCCAAGCCTCCCCAATAATCAATTGCATGAATGACAATAGGCCTACCGCACGCGCTCTCTGCATTTCTAATTTGACAGCAGCAGTCCAGAATACAATATGTTCAATATAGGATTTCATCTCTCAGAGGGGGAGACTGACGTGTCAGTTAATCTAGCAGGCAAAGTGCTCACTCGGTGAGCTAAATACTCCCTGAAGGAGCACTGCGCTTCGGCTCAGCACGGCAGGCTTTTTGCAGGGCAAACCCGTGAGTTAACACACAATTCATCTGATGAAAAGCTGGCTCCCAGACACTGAGCCTAACCCTTGCTAAACTTTATCTTCAAGATTCATTGCTCGCTGCTGTTAAACTTCGGGCTGCTTCTGGCAAATCTAAATGAGCTACAAATTTATGGCACTGAAACACCTAGATACTGCGAGCTACTTACTAGCAGCTAACTACTCCAAATAAAACTCCCACGGAACATAAACGCTTGAGGATGCCAAAGTATAGCAAAAGGCTTCTTATCTCTGTGTCACATGAACTTATAAAGCTCTGAGGCTGTAACAACCTTTAAAAATGGACAACGATTGCAAGTTAGGGCTTAACACGCATCACAAAGCCAGACAGAACATTTACACACTTGCCATTTTACCCATTCTGTGTTGCAACTTCCTTTTACAACATTTGGTTTGCGCAAATTAAGAGCAGCAAGCACAAACGTACCCTCCTGACTATATGCTGAGTATTTAGGAAGTACTGTTCTGCTAGCGTCTGACCCAGAGAGAGTGCAACACCACTAAGATGGCAGGCAGCAGAGAGTCTCAGGAGGCTGGCACCTTGCATGAACTGCTAAACGGGAAATAAAGGAATCATAAACATGGCATGCATGCATTCCCATCTACACTTCTATTTTAGTTCTTAAAGCCCTGTGTGATGCTGTGAACACTTGCTCTTGGTACCAGTTTGAAGGGAGCCACAATGAAGAGTCTGTTCCCTTAGATGAAGCACTGCTCTACTTAAAGGTCACGGTCTCATTTATTTCTCATCAAACCTCTCAATATCTCACGAATTACATCGCTCTTGTGTTTAATAGTGCGAGAGGTGAATGCTGTATGTCCTGAGAAAAAGTGGGGCTTGGGATTCTTTGATCATCTGAGAAGTGCAAGAAAGTGACCAGCACATGATCAATTTAATGCCAATTTGCGTTCCTGCTAATTATTATTACTTTTTTTTTAAACCCATTGGAGGTTTTAGAATGGAGATGAGATATCCTGATATCAATTAATGTCGTCTAAGCTGGTCTAAAATGTAAAGTTAAAGTCATGATCAGTGTTAGGTAGTAACTAGTTACTCTTTATATCCCAGTAACTGTAACGCATTACGTAATTTAATCGCAAAAACGTAAGTAATCTGTTAAGAGTTATTGTGTGTGGGGGGGGTTAATTAATTACTTGTAAAAGTGTTAATGACCACAAAGGTACAGCTGAATATTTGTACACAAGCAGATTCGACTGATTAATTTCCAGAATTGAATTGACACCAAAGAAAGACAAATGTTTCTGGATTTTAGTGCATTTAATTAATATTTATTCAATGAACTTTTTCACCCCAAGGTATTGTCAGATGCAGGCGTTTCCAGTCAGGGCTATGACGCTTTTTTTCAAATAAAATGGTTTTGCATAGCTATCAAACTATATTTTTAAATCTGTATTTTACCTACAATGTAGTGGTGGCAGTTGCTCGAAAACGATCCTAATTCAAGTGATGAAGTATTTTGGAAGTCTGACAGTAATGTGTTGAGTGCTACTGTAAGGTGAACCCTCCTCGCTTTAAAACGTTTGAAAATTAACATTTTAGAATAATGTGGCAAAAAAAGTAGAAATGTTAAATTCTGAACAGTAATCAAAAGTAACCAAATGCATCAGTTACTTTACTTTAACAAAGTAATTTAAAGTGTTAAACTACGCTTTACTTTCTAAATAGGGTAAATTTGTTATGGGTGACAGATTTTGTCTCCAAGCAACTTTCCCAACACTCGTCATGACGTAAAAGAACCACTGAAAAAATATTTTCTTTTATATTGTAACACACATTCGAGCAAAACAGATTAACATGTAGGCCTGGGAACTTGGTTTTATGTGGTTGTTGATTGCGGTTGCTGGTTTAACGGTTGTTGATTGGATAGAGACAGATCTGACATTGACAATTTCTTACAGTTGCCTGGAAGCTCAGTGTTAGACTAAATGATTAGAGACATCTCGTATGGGTCACCAGAAAAGTCTGCAGTTTAACGGTTTCAAATTGTTCACAATAAGCGAATGCATTTAGAAAACAGGGTGTATTTTTATTCACACCACACCAGATTAAGTTAAGATTAAGCGTCTTTGGGCAACTCATGATTTTAACAAAAATGAGATGGCTTATTAGCTACAGTGAAAGAGGTAGCTACACTTAACAGCATGCGCTTCATCCAGGTCACAAGTGAGGTAGATAAATTAATACAGACTGATCTGAAATGTCAACCACAAAACTTGAATATCATCACACAATCAACCAGACACCGCCACTGACATCGAGCCATGGCTGTCAACGCTGGTATGAGTGAGATAAAGAGACACAAAGATGCTATGTGCAGGATGTGCACGCTGGCATAACAGCAGCCATTGTGTGTGAATGGGTCACCAGAGAAAGAGGCTTTCAGAGCAAAACAAGCTAATGGCATCAGAAGCACGTGACACACGCAGCTATTGAGAGCTGCTAACCTCCCTTCCCCACTGGCTCCCTCCTCCACCCTCCCAACAGGACGCATCCTGCTGTACGCCATTAACTCACGCATGAGTCCTCCGAGACAGGCAAAGCAAACAGAAAGAGCAGAGCAAAAGAGAGAGAGAGAGAGACCGAAATGATGCAGACAGAGAGCGAGCAAGAGCGAGAGGGGAACGGAAGGAGTGCAGACGGGGGAGGAGAGTGATGCTTACTGCGAGCAGGAAGGGAGCATTTCCCCTTCAGAGTGGGAAGGGGGGGAGGGGTGGGGGTTAGGAGATTAGCAGTGTGGCGCCTGTGTCTTGGGGAGGGCCAGGATATGCAGCGAGGAGGAAACAAACAGCTGTAAAAATCCATTTCCACACTTGTGGGGCACAGGCGGCACCATGGCCGCTAAGAAAAACCCTCAAACGGGGTTTCTTCTGCCACCCACGTGCACAACAAGGACTTTCCAAAAGACTTTTAAAAGGCAATGGAAGGCATGCTTCATTTGCGCGACTCACCTGCATGTGAGGCACTTTCTGCATGGGTGGAGGTGACTGGTGAGGAGGTGCCCATGCCTGCTGAGACGGAGGGGAGCTCTGGTGGTGTGCAGCCAGGTGTGTCTGTGACGGTGGAATCGAGGGAGGGGTGTGCACCTGCTGCAGCTGGAAAGGCAATGGGGGTGTCTGCAGCTGCTGGCGCTGCGCTTGTTGGGCGAGCAGCCTCTGGTCTTGGGGCTCTGTGTGGTTCACACCCGGCCCTGCTGGAGGTCTTACTTGAGCGCCCATGGCCCTGTGATTGGGTGACAAAGCAGCGTACAACTGGGTTGGTGGAGGATGTGGGTGTGAGGGATGCGATGGCAGCTGTTGGTGAGGATGCTGCTGAGTTGCATTTATCGGGCAGACTCCTCTCTGAGCGTGAGCCATTGGGCCTTGAGCCTGATGTGGCACGCCAGGGTAGCCGCCCACATCAGTTACCAAACCCGCACTGGGTGGGCGACCTTGCTGGGGAGGAGGTGTGCCCGCAGGGGTGGCCAGGTTCCTCATAGGCGACATGGAAGGAGGGGAGGCGTATGATCCCTGAGGTGGAGGCTGTAGATGCTGTTGCTGCAGCTTCTGCTGGGGTGCAGCCTGGTTCTGAGCTGGATGCATAGGCTGAGTGTTGATTTGGTTCACATGAATGGGCTGCTGGTGCATTGGTCCCTGTTGAGCCCCAGGTGTGGGGTAGCGCTGGGGTCCCGTCGGGGCAGGGTAGCGCTGCACCTGGGTCACGGGAGCATTAGGGTTGCTGTTGCTGCTGGTGGTAAGGCTCAAGTTGGGACTCATCCCTGAAGTGTTGGCTAATCCCTGATTAAGGTTGCCGTACGAAGGATAGGGAGGGTACTGCCCTGAGCTGTTTACAGTGTTGGAAGGGACTTGCTGGTTGTGCATGTTATATCCCATGTTTTGGTGGGGTCTTCCACTCATGACCTGCTGCTGTTGTTGTTGCTGCTGCTGCCTTGAAGGGCTTTGTGGGAACTGGGGGTTGTGGCTGGCGACAGACTCTGGATGAACCGGACCCTGGCCAGGCCTGTGGAGAAACTGTTGATTGGGTTGCTGATGCTGCTGAGGAGGCTGTGCTGGGTGACGCATAGGGGGTCCCGACATTCCAGGATTCTGAGTCATCCCCACGTGACCCATGAAATGATTGGCTTCCTGAGGGAGGCCTTGGGGAAAGTGGTTCATTCTGGGAGGTGTTTGTGTCTGGTTTTGGCCCTGCATGGCATATTCACCGCGGCCAATAAAAGAGCCCATTTGGTGGGCATGTCCCTGTGGTCCGGCAGGGCCGTGCTGATGAGACGAGGCTTGTGGAGGTTGCTGTTGGAAAGCGGGTCTAGCTTGATCGGGCACCTGCATCGCTTGAGCGCCCCACGCATTTCCACCATCTGAGAACGACTGGCCCCGGCCATCTCCTTGAGCCGGGTAGACATGATGCCCAGCAGACCCTCCTGCACCTGGCGGAGGACCGTGATAACGGGAATGAGGGGAGGACATGCCATTAACTGGTCCGTTCCCCATCATCCGGCCTCCCTGCTGGTCCATTGGATGCATCTTGGGCTGCTCATACTGATTGAAGTGGTCAAAGTGGTGGCCAAGCTTGGCCTGTCCAGGTACAGCAGGTGAGGAGAGGTGAAGAGTAGAGGGGAGCTGCCCATAGCCTTGGTGCTCATGGGGCATCGGTTGACTCATGGGATTTGCCTGACCTTGGGAGAAGTCACAGTCCTCCAGGCCCTCCAACTCATCAGAGAACAGATTCCCATCGTCTCCGAAGAGGCTCATCATGCCTGGGTCAGCCATGGCTGCAGTGCTCCTGCTGTGCAGCCGAGCTTCAGAAGCAGGACAGGGAATGTGTGCTCACACAGAGGTGGATGTCCTCAAAGCCGCTAATCCGCTAACTAATCTGCAGCATGTCACTCCATATTTCCTTAATTCTCTAAGAGAACGCAGCGTCAGGCAAAGTCAGGTTACAGGAGCTGGAGAGGAAAAGAGAGAGAGAGAGTATTAACACAAATAGCTCTAGGTGAGCGCAAGCCTCTTCCATTTTGTTCACTATAACCATTCTTTATTACATTTTTAGCCAGTGAGTTACAGCTGTTGAGAGATACAAGAGCAGTTGAAGGGTGGTGATACTGAGGTTTTTTGTTTTTTTTTTGCAGTTAAAATCAGTTGTAACTGACTCTTTGCCCACCTTTGATCCCAGCCCCCACCCTCTGTTCCTTCTGCTTCCAAACAAAAGGGCCAACACACACAGGCACCAAGCCTAAATTCATTCATTCTTTACAATCCGTTGATGGTGGGGAAAGAACAAAGGAGTTTAGAGTGAGGCAGCAGCAGAAGCAGTGGTAGTTAAACAACAGCAGCTGCCAGACCAGCCAGGCAGATGTAGGAACACAAGCAGGCGGCCCACCTGCTGAAGCCAAGTCTCAAAACCAGCCCTGTTGCTGCCTGCATTTGTGAGTTTTTGAAGTATTTTGGACGAGTATGAATAAGGTGTATATTCATACACACTTTGCATACCTAACAAGCTTGTCCCTAGTGTCAAGTAATCAGATGAGCAGGGGGAATTATGTAGATGTGAGATAAACCAGGCAAGGGTGGGGGAAAACGCAGCCTGCTAAGATGCCCAACTCAACCACAACTACTTCCATGTGTGTGAGTAAATATGCACATGCAGGGGGTGTTACGCATATATGAGTGGGGGGTGGGTGAGGAATGCATGGCCTCAACTTCAGCTACCTCACAAGAAAAATTTTCCACCCCCGTCTCAAGCTCCTCCCATCCAGTTCCTCCTTCACCCAACCCCCAATTTTCCTCTTTCTCTGAACCTCTCCACATGGCTGCTAAAACTATCCTGGTGAAAATCTATACTGACCAGCCTAATCTAAGGATCAAAGAGCCACACTGAAGAAAAAAAACAAAAAACAAGCTGCTGCATGTTTCGTTGTAGGCATCCTTTAAAAAAAAAAAAAACACCGTACCACAAAAGTTCTGAGGACATGAAACTTCATGGTTCATTGCTACAGAGCACTATGGCAACACATGACAGACCAAAAAATAATAATAAAATAAATAAATAAATACATAAACTTCCCAGCCATAAATAAGAGTGACAAAAGATTAAGTAAAACTAGATAACTTCATAATGAGCTAGTGGTCGTGCAGCAAGTCAAGACTTCCTGTAAGTTAATATCGTAGTATACAGTCACTGCTTCAAACCACACAAAGCAAATAAATGTTACAAGCTCATCACCACCTTCACCAAAAACAGTAGACCAGCAAAAATAGTCATTCCATTGATAAGGAAAGAGTAAAGCATCTTTTAACAGGACCACAACTAACTTTTTTTTTTGTCCCAAAGCCCTAAAGGTGGTGACACAGGCTGACCCTCACAACCCAATCTTAATAGGAGGAGTGATGGGAAGGAGGAGAGATGTCTGCTTGTGGGTGACAGCACCACAGCTCTAATCTCCTCACAGCTCTAGTTAAGAGCAGGAAGAGGAGTCTCAACACCACAGCCATAAATCAGTCCCTATTCACCAGAGTAGTAAGCTACTCTTGCTGCATCGGCGGGGGAGGGTGGGGGATCCTACAGAGCCATGCCAAAAGCCGCAAATTTGAATCCCTATGATCAGATTTGGCGTCTAAGCCGTCAGGCTGACCGTTCACCCAATTCTCTTCAGAGAGTGACAGATGTGGCGGAGTGCCAGAACGGCTCCTTCTGGAGCACCACACCCCTCAGGAGGAACATAAACCATAGAACAAGAGCACTGTGACGTAAATACTTACTCACAGTGTAACCGCAGCGAGTGGGTGGCCAGGCTTGCCCCTGACCAGAGGGCAGAAGAAAAGAAGATGCAGTCAGTTATAACCACAAATATACACAACTTCACTAAACTAACCTTGCCAGGTTAAAACAAACATATCGAAGCCGTGTACAACATTTCCATCCTTTAAGATAAAAGCCTGATGGAAAGTTTCACTAGCAAAGGTAAAAGTAAAGAATTTTAGTGCTGAATTATTAAAAATTGTTCAGATTGTTCTGTTTCAGAAAAGAAAGAGACACGATCACCATCTATGAAATAGTAATTAATATTCTGATCCCTTAAGAGGAAAAAGAGACACCAATCAATTCTGTAAGAAAAACTATTTTGGCTTTTAAAAACATGCACTGCCATGTTAAGGCTGTGAAAAATGAGGAATAACGCCATTATAGAGTCATAATCGGTTTTAAAAATCGTACATCGTAACTCAGAATGTCAAGACGAAAAGACAGCATACAGTATACTATATTCTGGCAATATTACAACATCCGCCTGTGATTAAAGTGATTCATAGTCTACGTTAAATAGGGTAAAAAGCCTAGAGCATGTGAAAAGTGTGGTTTACTTTGCGACAACTGTGCTGCCTCATAAATCCGAATAACAACTCGGGGGCAATTTATTGCCACAATTGCCAACCCCTCATTGAGAATAACTCATGCTGGCAAAGCAAAACTGGAGAATTCTCAAGAGCCACCGTGTTGATCATGTGATCTGCTGGTCAGCTCAGACTTATTTCTCAGTCCACTGACAACAAGCACCTTTACATAAGCAATTAAAATCAAAAGTACAGCAGTCTTTTGCTGAAGTTAGCGTTCATCTCTATGAGTCTTGACAGTCAAAAAGACCAAATCAAGTACATTTGAAAGCCATTTACACCTCTGTCTCTGAGCAAGCATGCAGCAAAGCAGCCAATTTACAATGAAGAATTAACTAGTCTAATTAACGTGCAAACTAGACAAAATTTACTCAAAAAGCAACAATGACATTATCTTTCTTTGTTAGTACCAAAAAGTTAACAGTTTTCAGATGGACTCAAGCATCAACTTTTTAAGATATAGAACCCCATTTACTCTGACTTAAACTTGCATCCAAACACAACCACTGAGACCATAACAACATGAAAAAAAAAAGCCCTGCAAGAGGTACACAAGATGAATACGCTTCTAAACAAGTATCAATCAGAAGTGGACTTCTCTTGTCAGCTATGTGCGAATGAAAGGGATTCATGAAACTCGCTATCTTTTTCAAAATCAGTTTCATAACAGTTAAGTTACACAATATGTGAGAAAGCCAATCAGTCATGCTGTTAACTGATTATCTGACATCACTCTGGCTACACGAGTTGCTCACTGAGGTTGTAGACGCTCCTCATACAAAATATAGAGGAGCATGTGGTATTCAAGGGACAAACAAAACTGGCATTAATGTTTCATAAAGCCTTATACTATGAATACATATTTGATGAACATTATAGGTCAAACTGACATCCTTTCCATCTTGCAAAAATGCTCAGTAAAGGTCACTACAGTCTCAATATAGAATCATAAATTGAAGATCTGGTTAACTGAAAGCAACAACGACAACAAAAAGTTACCTTGTAACAGGTGACACAAAACAGCATTATCTCTGAAACGCAAACTCACGTTTGTAAAGGTGAACAAGTTCACACTATCTTTCATTCATCATTCAACAATCTTCTTTTGACAAGAGCGATAAACATAAAAGCAGTCTGAGCCGGTTTTCAGCCATCTGTGTCAGAGCACCAACCCGCATTGTTTTTTCCTGAAACCAAACCAACTAACGTGGCCTTGCCAAAAGAGCAACGCACAGTGATACTAGCACAGAAAAAAAAAGACTAAAGGAACAAAATAAAAAAAAGTGGGGGAGGAAAGGCCCACCAAGTGCGTGTGATTGCAGTCATTAACACCAACAGTCTCTTTAATGCACTCGGCAAGCAAGTCACTGATTAACCAATCCTACCTCCCCAATTTTCCCATTTCACAGGGAGCTTTAAAACCCTGTTAAGAGAGGGCAGGTCTATGGCCACCTGTGGTTTGTCTCTTGGGCTTAAGCTGAACATACGAGGTGTGCATCATAGCAAAAAGGAGGGGCTGCACTCAAAACAAGCTCCTTGCACAAATGCTCTCCAGCAGCATTCCTTTTATTTCATTCCCCTCTTCAACAACCCCCACTAGAAGCTCTTACTGCAGCTGGGCATAATTTATATCTGTGCTCCTCCACATTATATGCATGGGCGGGGGTTTGAAGGGGGTGTATCTGTGGCGAGTAACTGAGCACAAAGACAGTGTGAGGGTGACACAGGATGCAATGGGTGGGTAGCAGGAGATCGAGCGGGGGTTAGGGCCGTAGACCGGTTCCATTTGTGTGAACTGGTGCTTTTACACAATGCTGCTGTAATTAAAAGGAGGAGCAAGCTCACCCATACGGGGTTCAAAACTGTTGCTCAGGGAGAACTGTGTGTTCTCTGTGCATGCTATGACGCAACAACACTCAGTGCACCCTAAATTTAAGCAATTCCCGTTAGATGGGCAGGTTAGACTGCAGATATTCAGTGGCACAGATGAACACGAGCTTGCGTGCGCTAAAAGTCTCAGACACTCAGAGGAGGAGGATTTGCAGCAAAAAAAAAATAAAAAAATAAAAAAAAAAAAAAAAAAGAGGAAGAGAGAACTTTGACCTTCACTTCCAGACCTGCTGTCACCCAGTCTGCCTCCGGCACTTGTCTGCGTACCAGCTGAGGACCTGCAGGAGGGTCAGCTGGGGCAAGACGCTTCACTACTCCTCTAGAAGACATTTCAAACCTTTAAAGCACAATCATCAAAACTATGACACGGGCATAATCTGGAGGAAGCTTAACTAGATCTAGCTATCTGAAGGTGATACGTTGAATTGAATACTTATTCAACAAGTATGCATTAATTGGTCAAACTGACAGTTAGAAAGATATTTATACGCTACAAAACATTACTACAAATAAATGCTTCAGTTTTCCTTTAAATTTTCTATTAAAAAAAATCTTGTAAAATATATACTTTTATAAAAAAAGCACAATTGTTTTTAACAGTGAGGGAAGTTTCTCAAGCACCAAATCAACATGCTAGATCATGTCTAGACTAGATTATCACTGAAAATTGATCTTCGCCTTGAAAGTAATAAATTCTTTTAATTTTTTATTTTTTATTTTTTTAATTGTAACATTTCACAACATACAGTAAAAGCAGTATTTTGTACATCTATATTTGTCAAATAAATGCAGTCTTGGTAAATATATGAGACTTTAAACAAATAATAATTCCAAAATATTTAGAAATCATTCGACACTGGAGACAAAGAGAGAAATATATTAATGCAATAGCCTTCTAGATGCTGAATTCTTTTCTTTTTTTTACTTTGATCTCATCAGTCATCGTGTCAGCATTAGTGTGTAAAAGTCTTTTTGATATTCCCTCAGGGCTGATGATTTTAAGGTTGTATATCCTGAGGCTCTGATGACTGCCTGTAGCCACATGTGACATAAAAAGTGACCTAAAGGGAATTACTACATTAAATCTGCTACCAAAAAGCCTGAGGATTCGGAAAATGTGGAGCAAGCAGCAAGTTGTTATATGAGTGGAAAAAGGCTGCTTTGTTTAACACACACACAAAAAAATGGGGAAATGGCACAAAACGTGCATGAATTGCATGCATGCCAATATTAACAGCGGATGTGATTATGAAAGCGTTTCTAGATATTTTGAAAAGTCTGATAAAACACTGACAGAGCAGCTTAATGGTAGACTGTGGATATTGTTTTACATCACTTCCACCACTGTTTTCTGCCCATACAAAAACAAAAGGTTAATAAAAACTTTGCAGGGAAAAAAAATAGAGTCCCTAAATTTAGAAAACTTAAAATACATCTAAACTTAGCGAGAAACAGCTTCAGCCATTAAAGTCCAGCAGCTCTCATTTGAATATTAGAAGACTCATCCATTCCAAGCTATTCATCTGAAACTGTTCCTCCATCTTCTGTGTGGCAGGGAAGAGGGGGGATGGTCAGCGAGAAGGGGAAAAAAGCCTGCTTGTTTTGCAGCACAACAGGCCACTGCAGCCCTCCTGCTAACCCAAAGCTAGAGAGGAGGGGTTGGAGGGTAAGGGCCTGCACACAGCAGTGCTGTTCCTGGCGTAGATTGAAAGCACGTTGTCAGATAACTGAAATACCAGCCTTGAAAGCACCGTCCAATACCAGTTTTTGTGCACACATGTGTCAAATGCAGGGGGTGCCTGACCCACATCTAAAGCGGTCCTCGAGATTTGTCACAGCCAGTGATTGACTAGTTAGCACCAGGACAGTTTGCACAAATGTACTTGTTAAATTGAAAATATTAATCTGATTTATACTTGTTTTTGCGCTTCGTACAACTATGGGATCGATTTCATTTTCACCATCTCATTAAGGCTCACAGCAGAGTTTTTCAAAGTTTTATTCAGGCATATAAGGATATGAATCCACAAATATCTAAAGTGACTTAAGGAGTCTAAAGGCCAAGGTAAAGCATACGGCTACCAAAACACCACTGTTTATTACGCTTCATAGTTTGTTCACCTGTATATTGTAGGCAAAGAACTTCAATTATAAACTACATTCAGCAACATATGCCATCACACAAAATATTGCAGATTATTTTAGATTATATTAATAAAACGACATTAAAGGATCTCCTTATCGTTTGTTGAAAGTGTTAAAAACGGTAATGAGAGCTAAGTTGCTATCCAGTTAGCCCAAAAAGTTAAATGTTCTGAATCGATTCGAATTTCTCTGAACGCGAACTACAATTCTGGAGCTTGTGTAACTCACGCAAATAATGTTTTCTCTGAAATCACTCCAGTATTTTGATAAGGGAGAAGTTATGCGTTGTAAGCGACTTTGTACTAGATACGAAATGTGTGCTGGAACAACATGTTGGATTCAAACTTTCCTCTGAAGACAAAAGAGGAACCGGCACTTGACTTTTCGATTTAATGCAACTAGTGAACAAGCCCCGGCAACCACAAGAAAAGGCAAGCGAGATGAAAAGCCCAAAGCGACTACAAAGCAGTCTCACATCTGCTCCGCCATACCGGCTACATATCTGCTCAGAGTGGACCGACACACATTAAAAGCTGCCATCTTAGGTTAAAGACTTGAGGCAGCGAGACAACGACAATACCATCTTCAAACGATTCTTTGCGAGATTGTGGGTTCGAATAGTGCTTTAAACAGCTTAATATTTAGTAATGAATTTCATTTAAACGACAAAATAAGAACGCGCGTTAAAAGGACATTAAAAACGACGCAGAATACATTAGAAATTAGCTTTAGAATTGTCCTAGATTCACAATGTTGTAAACGAAGCAGCTGCTTTTCAAGTTTCGCGTGAAGCTTTAATATATATACACACACACACAACAGACTGAATGCTGTTCGACTGTTCGAGAACAACAAAATCGAAAACTTTTGAAAACACGGAAACTCGTCCAATAATAAAACAGGTGCATTTTTCCTCAGTTCCCCTCAAATTAAGTATCGTCCCCTCCCTTTAAAAGCAGTCTACCTGTTGAGAGGCAAAGGGGACAAAAGAAATGTGAGACGAGTTGTGTCCAGCTAGCAGGTTAGCTTGTTGGGAGACAATGAAGTCGACGCTGTCCGTCTCCTACAGCAGATCGGCCACTTCCAAGCAGCTAATTACCTCTGCGCACGCCTGCCTCTCCAGCGCACTTCTCACAGCCGACCAAACGATAGAAATCACAACATTCCCCCAGCCCAGAAAACAAGCCATATCTATGAATTCTTCGTAGTATAACACACCAGAGCTGTAACTCATATAAACGAATAAATAAGGAAAACGAGGGAATGACCATCTGGCCTCAAGCAACCTTACCCGGTATCTATATTGTCCTTCGGACGAGCGCACTTTCCGACTCGCTTTTCGGTTTCATTTCGAGCATCATTCAGAGTCACAAGCGAAGAACTCAAGCACAACAACTTTGATGCTGTTCTCGCGTGCAGTTTTATTTGCTCGAAAACTATTTTTTTGAGTGAAATTGTTGATACTAGGGGTCGGGGATCTCCCTCATTCAGCTCGGCCAATGACTCACCTCTACGTTCAAACCACCTCGTGTCTCAACAATTAGCTTGCTAACGAACGCTCACTTTATGTGATTTTGGGGGAAAAAATAGTTTTTGCGATTTGTGAAGGATATAAAGAATATAAACGTTGTTTTCGACCTTGAAGAAGATGAACTGCTTGTACGCAATTTAACTAGCATATTTCTCGCTTCCACTCCTATAGGGATCAGTGCGGCTCTATACAATGCAGTGCGCGTGAGCTAAACGAGCTAATGTTAGCATGTGCTCGAGCTACTTTGAGATTCTTCGGCAAGTTAAAATACAAAGAAACGGAAAATCTACCGTGCGGGTTCTGTTTTCTCTGTGAAGGTTTGAATTAAAACAACTTTTCGCGGTTTTAAAACACTGTTTATACCGCGGGCACCACCGTGATAGAAAACAAGTTAAATGTACGCTAAAAAAACACTTTTCTCACAATGAAAGTACGGGTATATTTGTACAACAATGGTAAAAACCTTTGAAACTATCTAATAAGTTTGTGTACGACTGATAAAGTCGCTGGATTCGTATTGTATCGTTAGAAAGAAAGGCGATTCCTTACCCTACTCAACGCGGGTCAGTTTAGGGTTTTCACCCAATTAACTCCTCTTCGTATATCCCGAAAATCCGTTTAAATACGCGAATAACTGTCGAAATTCAAATTATTTCGGTGAAGTCGGCGTCTCGGCGTCCCGTCCTCGCCGACTCTGCTTCTCTCCTTTGTGTTAATTTCACTCAATTCGAGTTTAATCCGATCGATCCAGGCTCGTGTCCTCTCCTCTAGACTCTCGCGCTCGCTCACCTTCCACAGACAGGGGGCGCGTGCATGACTTGCTGGATAAACATGCGTGCGCGTGAGTGACCTCGCCGGGCTGTGACGCAAGTGCTTTTTTTCTTTTACTTTCCAGGTCTTTATAAACATTTTGGAAAAACGTATTATTTCGATAATGCAGTCTTTCGTTGTGTATATATTCAATTCTTTTATATTTTCATTTAGTATTTCGAGTTTTTTGAAACTTTATAACGTCATTATTCGTTTTATCTAACATAATAGATGAAAGAACATTATACATTAAACATTATTATAAATGTAATTATAAAACCGTGATATCTGATTATGTGTTTTAAAACATGTCTGTGCTGACAGAGAAGCTCTACAGCTGTTATATATACATATACAAATAAATGTGTGCACATAGTATTTAAATGGATTTTACTGGACTTCTGTGAATCATTTTTCTTTAACAGTTAAAAGAAATTAAAACAAGACTATTAATATGCTGTGGTTGCTTTTCTATGCACAACTTTACAATTATTGGAACCATTATACAAGCTATACATATACAAGCGGAATTTACCTGTCTCGTTAACCAGCCAATCCCTGCTGGCGGCGGTACCCCGGATGTTCAGGCCTGCCTTTGATCTTTACGTCATATCTATATGCACGTAAACACATATGGGTTGTGGCATTCCTCTGGCGCCATCACACACTCAAAGCTTTGTTATACGTTGTGGTTAGAAGTTGCATTATCAGATAATTTCACTTCAGCTCATTTTCTTTGCTAAAAAAAAAAATAGACATTACTAGTAAGAAAACAACATATATATTTTTTTTAACGGAACGTTTTTGTCATATGCAACCCATTACAAAACCAGCCCCGTCGCACAAGAAAAAAAGAAAAGAAAAACAAACACAAACAAACTGAGTTTAGAAGGTTTTATTATATTTTTTTCGTGATAGCATTTAATTTGAGAACACAGCAAATAAAGTCGAGGGTCACAAAGTTACTCCAGGTTTGGCTTTATCACACCCCTTTCACAACAGACAAGATGTTCACCATATATCTATTAACAACATAGTGCCAAGAGAAAGCAAGTCTTTACACAATCACTCAGACACCTAAATTAATGTGGATCTGCACGGACTTTACACAGCGACTGCATTGGAGAAAATTAACTTTGAAGAAAGGAAAAAACAAAAAGATATACTTATATGCATACAAATGCATGCATCTGTGACGACTTGTATGGATATATAGGTATAGGCATGTATGCGTGAGTGTCTGTCTAATGGATAAGTGAGTCTAGCGTTATCATTTGCAATATACAATTGCACGTAATTACTGAAATGATCCTGTGTAACATGAATATGGTATTGTTTGTTTGTAGTCCCAAAATCTTTTAAGGCAAACCGCAGATCTAGTTCTGGAGATGTGATCCATATCTGAAGCCATGGTTTTAGAACACAGGTAAACACAAATTTGGCATTAAAATAGGAATATAGAGCCAGAGTTTCTATACAGGGAGGAGGATTGGGGGCACGGATACGAGGAGTCAAGGCAGATGACAGGACCAAACTAAAATAAATGAAGTAAAAGATTACCTTAAAATGGTGTCAAAGCGGTTTTGGAAATATCGCAATACTGCTGCAGTTTCAAGCTCTATTCATACAGTATGGAGTTTAAGCAATTTCAGTACAGAATTCTAGCTCGGTCAACGTACACCAAAGCAAGAAATGATAACTATATATACAGAATGTGAATGATAAATACAGATTTAAAACAGTCCTGCTTTTTTCTTCTTCTTCTTTTAACTTCTTCACTTTGATAACAGCTGATCCTTTTTTTAGACCAGCTCTACGTTCCTTTTATTTTGACTTCAGGGTTCACCAGTTTTCATTGAATTCGCCCACATAAACTGATTTAAATACTATAGATGAATTTGTAGTGTTTAATACAGTTCAGCTTGAAGTCAAATGGGCAAAACAAAACAAAACAAAACAAAAAAAGACAACTTGCTGAGAAACAAACATGAATATATTTACCATAATAACTCCAAAGCTCCTGTCTTTTTCTTTACTAGTAACCATATAATGTCTGCTGTAGCCCAAACAGGCTTCAGGAGTTTGTCAGGAGGTTTGAAGAGGACCTGGACTTATAAATATTTTTTGTTGTTGTATTGTTTTGGACAGCCATCTAACATATGATTTGAATCCGGGGCCTGGGCTGTGGGAGGTTAAGAAAATGTTAGTGAGCCCGACCAGTCCAGTAGAAACGTAAGGGGCGGAGGGGGACGTGGAAGTGACTGGAGGGTAAAGGGTAGTGCTCAGCAACAGCCCCCTCCGGCTTGCTGTCCTCCCTGACTGCCGCCCATCGTGGAGTTGGTGGCAGCATGCTGGGGCCCAATCTTGATGCCGTTAGCCTGCGAACGCAAATAAAAATCACACGTGAGACACCTAAACCCTCATTTCCATTTCAGATGACAAGACCTCACAAAAGTTAAAAGAGCTCATGTGAAATGATGGTGATTTAGTACTGTCACATAACGCTGTTTTATGCAGAAAATACCAGCCCCTGTAGGCCTGAATTAGTGGGCCGCTATTGTCAGCACTGAGGCAGGAGAACCTCTGGAGTGTTATTCCAGCGGTAACACCAGAGACGCAGGGAAACCTGCCAGAGCTTTAAAAACACACACACCCAAGCTGGTGGCACTTTCATTCATCACACAAAAGGTCTCTACGTGCCAACTTTTCCCTTTAAGCGGGCTCGCGTTCAAAACCGACACGCCGTAGAGAGGCTGTGCTTTTGTAACGTTCTCAGGAAACTACATTGCGCCAAATCTGATTTATAGTGATCTGGGGTGAGCTCACATGTGAGCCTTGAGGTTCCTGGCCAGGATCTCTATCAGCTGATGCGGTTTAGACTCTGTGCCTAAACTTTATAAAAAAAACAAACAAAAAAAACTTTTCCTACTACTGCAGTAAAATAGCTGCAATGGGCTCACCTCCATCAAATTGGCCGTAACTTACAAGATGTGAGGAATTTAAGCTTTGGCTACCAGCCAATAGAGAGAAACTGAAGGGCCGGAGGGCTTGTGTGGAGCTTTCCCTGGAGTCCATCTGCGTCACTGGTAAGTCATCATCCTGCTCCTTCCTCTTATTTCAGTTGTACATGCACTTGTAATTGTGCAAGTATTCACTACTATTACATTTCCGAACATTTTAGCGCCTGTTACAATGCCTGCAATCACATGCAAACCTGTATAATAATAACTGCTATGCTCCATTGCTATTACATCTGAATTTGCATAGATTTGAGGACAACAATGTGGCTACTGTGGGAAAACATCACCACAGTGCAAAGGGTATCAACCATGCGATGTGAGACTCTTGGATGTGATTTTAGCTACTTTTTAAAAACAAAAAACTAAGTGTTTGTCATATTAGCAGTAGTAGTTGCATGTACTATAATAACCCGAACTGTAAATAAATTAATTTTAAAAAAGTTTGGATGATCATACAGTCCAACCCAAGAATTCACATCATTGGTTAAGCTAGTCACAGAGCGTTTGTGTTTACTTTTCAGTGGTTAATAATCTCTGTATATTAAATAGGGAAATCAGCAAGCCTGTGTTGAAAGTTTCAGAATCTAGCCACCAAACCATACATAATGGATTTCAGTGTAATGCTACAGGAAGTCCTCTTGACCCAATTATTTTTAACTTGTAACAGCAAACAAAGAATGTGCTTCCTTGTCATATGGGTTACCTCATTGTTTATATCAAAGACTCCCTCCTGGATCTTTTCATAAATTTCCTTGGCCGTGTTGATAAATGCCTGAAACACAAAAAGAGCCATATGTTATCCTTGGGATTAAAATGCCATCCTTCAATTGTTTAAGCTGCTGAACTCAAACAGAACCCCAATGAGACCCATGCAAAATACAGCCAATATTGGACACAAAACAATACCGCATACTGGAATCAATATAATTCATGAATAAATTAGATCAGCCTGACATATTCAAAAAGTCGGAGTTTGTACCGTTGATGGTTGGTGCCCCCATCTGGCTGAAAGTGATGTTGTCTATTATTATTGGAATGGAGCACACATTGGTCACCCAGAGAAAATAAACATGGCCGTGTGCATGGATCACCTTTAAAGTGTTAAGCCCTGCTACTGGCACTTTGTAGCCTAATTAACAGAGCAGCTTTGCTTTTTTTGGTGCAACTGCCTCTCAGCTCTCCAGAGCCATCAGTCCTCTGTGGCTCAATTACCACAGAGAGAGAAAGAGATGGCTGAGCGAGTGCCGCAGATGTGTGCACTCGAGTCCATGCATGTGTGTGGCAGGGAATCTATGAATATGCATGAACCTTAAATAGGAGATTGAAACGTCATAAAGGGGTGGGGGGAAGGGTCAGGAGAATTCACACGACACTAATGAGACAAATTAATCATTGTGGCGTCTTATAGAGGGAGGATGGGGGAGGGACTTCCACAATTTAACACCCCCATTCTTTTAAAGCCGGCTCTAAGCCCTGCTTTAGCTTCTTGGCTTCCACTGCAGAGATCCAAATGTTTTTGTCCCCAGTCTGTGTGTCCCTAGGGTGTTATCTATATGCATGTATGTGCATGTGTTTTCACACAAGAAGCCAAACATAATTCACAACATGAAGACCTCTGAGCCACACAAGTGCTGTTTCACCTCTTCTACATTTGATGCGGTCTTTGCAGAAGTTTCCATGAAGATCAGTCCATGTTCTCTGGCAAAGGCCTCGCCTTCCTCTTTCTTCACCTCTCTCCGTGACTCCAAATCACTGCCATGAGAAAACAGATCAGATTTGAATTCGGATTACACCAGACCGTAAAAAAATAACTAGCATTCAGAAGTTTGGCCTCAGATAGTTTGTTTTTTGAAAGTTTCTTATGCTCACAAAGGCTGCATTTATTTGAATGGGAATGCATGTGAAAATTAAACTATTGTGAAATATCATTTTAATACTCTATGGCCCGGTTTCACAAACGGGGCTTAGCTTAAGCCAGGACTAGGCATTAGTTAAAATGAGATATTTAAGCAACTTTTACAAAAATGCATTATAAGAAAATATTGCAGGTGTGCATCTTAACACAGAACAATGACACTGACATATTTTAAGACATGTCAGAGCAAGATAAGTTCATCTGAGACAGCTCAAACATGCAATTTAGTCTGGGACTAGCTTAAACCTCGTCTGTGAAACTGGGGGTATAAGTCAGTCATGGTAAAGCTGAATTATCAGTGGATATCACTGTGTCACTATGTTGATAACATGCTGACTTGATCTTTAAAAACAAAAATCTCTCTTTATGAACAATGCTAAAAACAGCTTAATATTTTTGTGATAATTTTTCAGAATCACATGATAAATATAAAAAGAGATGCATTTATTTAAAATTATTTTATTTCATTTTTTAAATATGAATCTATTTAATGAATGTCCTTGATGAAAAAATTATTCATTTCTGTCAATAAATAAATAAATACAAAGACATCATATGTTTAAATAATAGCGTAGCATTTCCTACAATTAAAATGTACACATACCTTTTATTTCCGATAAGCATGATTACCATGTTTGAGTTGGAATGTTGACGAGCATCTTCTAACCAGGTTGTCAAGTGGTTAAAGGTGTCCCTTCTGCAAATATAACAAACATCCACACAACTAAATAAAAAACAATAACAAAGTAGCAGTGCACAACTTCTAGTGAGGTACTGAATCAAGAGCAGGCAAGATAGTAAAGCCATACAGCAAAACAAAAATATGAGAGCTGTGCGAGTTGGGTCTTACCTTGTGATGTCATAAACTAGCAGAGCCCCAGCTGCACCTCTGTAGTAGGACCTGGTGATTGACCGGAAGGACTCCTGTCCGGCCTGAAACACACATACACTGATCACACCACTAGTAAAAGCCTGTTTATGAGGAACAATAAGGTGCCAACAATGTCCACTGGGTATGTTGCGTCTTCACTCTGTGCGTAAACTATCTTTGCTACAGTCCGTCTAGGCTGCTGTTGCCCTGGGAACTCCAGCTCTAAAAGACCACAGTGTTTCCTCACCACCGTCTCTCCATCCCACAATGCTTCTCCAGAGCGTGACGCCGGTCCAAACCGCTCGTCACCGTTCATCGGCGTGTCACAGTGTAAGATGGCCTCTGGTCAACCCAGCCCCTTTGACAGCAGGCAAATAAGCCAGGAGCACATTTTTGAATTCAATAACCCATTCCCCAGGGCAGCTGTTAACATTAGAGTTAATGGAGCCCATTGTGAATAAATGATGAATGACACCGTTATGCCTGCCATCTGCTGAAGTGAAAGGTTACAGGAAGGCCAGACATGCAGATTTCTCCTGTTACTTCATCCAACACTCCCCCATCTTCTCTGGCTTTATCACACAGCTTGTTGAAATAACCTTGAAATAAATTATTTACGGTGCATTTAAAGACATGCTGGCATCTAGGTGACATCATCGCAACAAAACCACACTAAACAACCGCTGCGTGATTACCCCTTATTATCCAGACTCTGGATATTTCATAAGATAGCCTCACCCACGCAAACTGCCTATAATGAGGAAAACATCATATTTAATGCATAACATGCCTTCTTTTAACTTGTGCAGAGATGTCATTAAAAATAAAGAACTGGTGTACAAAATTTGTTTAATTTGTTTTTTAAAAAGTATATACAGGTGTAGAAAAAGAACAACCAAGACAGTGATGTACAAAACAAATGTTTGTGCTATGACCACAACAGCATGGAATGAATATCATTGATACATTGTCTCCCTCTGCTGGGCAAAATGCTTTTGTGCCGCTGGCACTCTAGCTTTCATCAACTTTGTTCATAACTGCATTTCTTATACAAGTCTGCTCCTGAATGTGTCGAAATATTGACTGCTATACTGTACAAACATATACACATGTTGGCAAAGCACTGATCCATGTCGATTTGAGACAATCTGAGCTCTGTCATTTAAAGCAAACATACAAGGAATGCTTGTAAAAATAAACTATTTCTCAGGGTGGCATATTTTGAAAGACATGAAATGAATTGAGTGATTCACTGAAATGTTTCTTTTATGTCTTTCCTTATGAAGATCTGCAGCTGTAATCACAGAAAAAAAGGGAACGAAAACAACCTTTCAACGCCTTGATTAAGGCTTTTCTAAAGGAAATGACTAAATTGATAAAAAGTGACAGGAAATTTGGAACAAAAGATTTTGATGGCAAATTAATGTCATTCTTTCACATATTCTATCAGCTGGTTTTTGGGAAGGAAAATGCATCATGATTTCTTCAGATGTTACTTATGCAGCATATTAGATGATTTCTGAAGATCATGTGCAATGAAGACATTAATAATGATGCTGAAAATTCACCTGAACAAATTACATTTTTTTATCGTATTGCAGTTATCATCAATATTTGATTAAATAAATGCAGACTTGGGGAACATATGAGACAAAGACCAAAGAGCATGCAAACACTTAAAATATTGTACCTACTTTTTTTGAAAAGGACATTATATCCTAAGTTTATGCTTTTTATTGTTTTGGCTGGTAGTGATGTTTGGTGGCAGCCACAGGTGCAGTAAACCATAAATAAAGGGCCAGGTGAGCAGCCCACAGCATAAAAATTATCTAGTCAGTAACATTTTCTCCGTGGAAATCATTCTGAACATGACATCAGGTTTGTTGACATGTCTTTGGAGGGCAGGGCTTTAGAAAGAGAGCATGTGGATGAAGCCAGAGATGCAGGTTTACCCCCTGAAGTTGTTACTACACTATTTAGCTGCAAAGAGCATCTTCCACTACCGCCAAAAAATAAAAATAAATGGTGGATTGTGAAAAAAATTCAATCATTTTCCAGTTTAGGCTTGCAGCTGATAATTTTAGGAGGCCGTGATAGTTTGTTTTGGTGGTAATTAGCATTGTCATGGCATCATTTTCTTGTGTCTCTAGAGTCCTTAGTCACATGACATTTAGTTTCAATGTCATGTGACAGGCTCAAAGCGACCTGGCAGTAGAATTGAACTCCCATGAGCAGCCTCAGGCATATTGCTGCATTAGCATTTTTGCATGGCCAAATCTGCCTGATCAGGAAATGCACATTCCCACAACAACAACTGTCTCTAACGGTGTTAGTTTCATATATCAGCCATAGTAACACATATTTTACTAAGGGCTAACCAACCTCAACCACACAGAGATTAAAGCAGTAACATCATTTTCTACACAAATAAAGTGCATGAAAAATCAAGACAATTTGAATCTTACCGTATCCCAGATCTGAAGTTTTATCTGCTTGCCATCTATAGTGATCATTCGCGCTCCAAATTCAACACCTGTCGAGACAAATAAACACAGAGCTTGATTCGTGACTCATGCGACACCACAGGGCACTGAACGCATCATCTCAGATTTGCATCAACACTATTGATCAGGAGTATTGATCTTACATTATAAAGCATTAGTGATATAAAAAAAAACTTGACAATACAGTTACCAAATGCCAACTTTCAATAAATTTAAATACATTTTGAATACATAGAGCATGTTTATCCAAACCACAAATTTCCCTATTATGTGCTTACAGAGGGTTCCTTACAAAAACACTTGAAGGAGACTGGCACCAGTCTGCTTCCTGTGCTAATGAGACCCATTCCTGCCGTTTTAATTAATCGGAGAATATGTGGTTGAGTTTAAAGAGCCTTACCGATAGTGAGATCATGCACTGGCTGAAAGCGCTTATCTGTAAACTGTAATAATAGGCACGACTTCCCCACACCTGCAAAGCAAACACAGAGGGTCACACGTGAATAGCCACAATTAGCCTCAGGCCCATACATCTGCTCTCTCTCATTACATCAAATCCATTTGTTCAGCCTATAATTGAATTTTTTTTAAAAGTGACAGGTTTATTTCTGTTTTGAGCATAGAATAGGCCTTCCACTCTCATCTTAATTCCTAACAATGTACATAAACATACAGCGGCAGTTTCCCGAACAGGGTTCAAGACTAGTCCTAGATTAAAATCAATGTTAAAGCTGTCTAAAATGCAAAAAGGTTGCACTGACGTCCCTTAAAATACATTACTGCCATTATTTGGTCTTAAAATGCTCACAGATAATGCATTTTGGTAAGACATGTTTCTAAAAACTACTTAAATGTCCTAAATTAACAAAGACCTAGTCCTGGCTTAGTCTGGGAAACCGCCCCACAAGGTTTAATTAAAGCCATTGTAAAAACCATCTCATCATTGCTGCTAAATTGAATGAGAATAAAATAAATAACTTATGCATGGAGACCGATATCAGCGAAATAACTAAAGTGAGATACATTAGGGCAGATGAGTTTGATACAGCATCGAAGACCAATTAACTGATGGATAAATAGCAAAACCAAAGATGTCTATTTTCAGTGTGTACTGTTAATCAAAAATAATATATAATATATATATCACAGTTAATTAGTTTTTTTCCTGTACTTTATACTACCTGCTCCTCGAATGTGATTCGATATTTAATGAACTATGTTAACTGAATTAAGTATAATTATCAGCTTAGGACATTTTATATTACTGGCGTAACTGAATAAACCCATCCCAAAATGAGATTCTAAGATCTTCCATGATACGCAAACAGGTTAAATGCTTATGACATTAGAAGGAGGCGTTACCATGAGCAACAGCTGTTGAGAAGCAAACAAGCAGCATTCAGCGAGCGCTCACAAGAGAGATGCATGGAGACAACACAATGATGAAAATACAATTTGCAGACTACACTGACTCGACATACTGAATAATATAGTGACTATTATGTAAAATAACAGGCTTGTTGACTGTCACAATTATTCACAAGGGACTATACAACAATGTAAATAATCAGGGAAAAGCAGGATGTTATCACTTTAATCTAGAACTATATCTATGCCATTATGGTCATGACCATCAACTGAAATCAGACTAATAGGGAGGAGCTGGTTTTGGTTTAATGTGTTGAAACTAGTTTGCAAATATGCATGCACCACTTTCAGAGAGAGAATTTTTTTTTTGTCTGTTTACAGATGAATATGTCAAACCAATCACATACGTGACCCTGGACCACAAAACCAATCATAAATTGTTCAAAAATATATCTTGATATATGTTTTGTTAAGATTGGACAATATTTTGGCAGACATAAACCTATTTAAACATCTGAAACCTAACGCCAACAAATTTAAATATTGAGAAAATCTCTTTCAATCATTCGATCTAAATGAAGTTCTTAGCAATGCATATATTTACAGTAGGAAATTCACAAAATATCTTCATGCAACATGATCTTTATTTAATAAGATTTTCTGGTAGTAATTTTGAACCATAAAATAAATTTCTGACTATAAATTTGCTATAAAAACCTCAGCGACTTATATACCTTTTTTTATTCTCAGTTGTAGGTAGCTAAACAAAAGCGTCAGCTGAATGGATCTATACAAATATAAGAAGTAGTTTGTCCTAAAAATCTGGTAAAACCTCTGCCAGTTTTAACACTGCAAACTTACACCTTAAACACAAACACAGAACCGGCTAGATGCAATCTCATGATGCCTTGTAATGACCAGCTGGATCAAGTTGCAGTTGAGCATCATCTGACCTGGGTTGAGCAACATGCAAAAGCACAATCCTGTTTACACATAACTTTTACAAAGACAACTGCCTAAAACTGACAGTCACAACCCAATTTTATTGTTGTTGAGCATTTTGTGAAAAGCATTAGGGATAGAAGAGTCTATGATGGTTGTTTTCACTTAAAAAGAGAGCTTAAGTCCTGATACAAAAAGAAGGAAATCACTCTTAGAAGTGTCAAGTTAGGTAAAATGTTGAAATGCAGTGCCTTCGTAACATACTGATCATCAGATGTTATGGCACAACCTGTCTTGTACCAAGGCATAGTTGTCAAGATTGAACGGATACTCCAGCCAAAAACGTACTCGCCCTCATGTTGTTCCAAATCTGTATGACTTACTTTCTTCTGACTTGTGTTTTAGACCATATGATAGAGGTCTATAATTCTAAATACCTTCTTTTACGTTCCACAGAAGAAAGTCATAAAGGTTTGAAATGCCCAAAGGGGCAAGTAAATAGAAGACTTTTAGTTTTGGGGTGTATTACTCCTTTACTGTATAATCATATTTTGAGCATTCTCAGACCGACAGACACTCTTAGATGTATAGAAAAAGACAAGATGTTGCGCACCACCTCTACAGTAAGTCTCCACATGAGGCAGGAAAGAGGCTTGTCAGCAAACAAAGCAATCCTACCTATTATTCTGTCGATGAAAAGCTTGTTAAGTCACATTTGCAGCACAAAAGACCCCAGTTTCAAGATGCATTTAAGCAAGCAGGCAAATAAGTCTTCTTTCCTTATCCTCCCTACAACATCGGTCCTGCAATTGAATCAAGTCCGTACCCAAGTAGACAAACACTGAGCATAAGATTATCATATGTGGGGGAAGAAAAATGCATTATTTGGGGAAAAGGCCTACTTTATATTAAGTGTACTCAAGACAATATATACAGAGAAAGAAAGAGATTTTATGGCATTTAGGTTAATGCGTAATGGTAGTGTCATTATGAACATAACAATTACTCTACAGTTTAATTAATTGTGAATGTTTTTTTTTTTTTATACACAACATAAAACATGTCTGTGCACAATGAATACATTGTATCAAATGGTTAATTTAGTATGTGGTTAGTTAAAGACACTTAATACAAAGTGGGTCTGAAAATAAAAAGATGGAATACACTGGATGCAAAAAAATCATATGAACAATGTTGGATGGCATTAAACACCATTAGCCTTATATTAACGCGTTTATGTTGTTGTCTAGCAAACTATTAATACTGTAAAAAAGAAAATTGTGCGGAACTGAACGACAGAATAACACTTTTTGAAGGAAGAAATGCATATTTCTGCTGTGGCCGTACCTCTTGGGGGGAAAGGCCTAACGTTACAGTGACAGAAAACTGGTGAGAACACTAGCAGGCCACAATTATACGGGGTTACCAGCATTAAAACACAAATTGTATGATCCTGACTGATCAATGTGAGACTGCATTGCAAGAAAAATGGCATATTAAACGTGTTGTTACTTTGATGAGCCAACGCCATTTTCAGAAAAGAGTATATAGCTGCTAGCGATGCTGGCTAGCTAACATTAGCCAGGCTGTTTGTGACCTTAAGTTGGGCTAAAAAAACAAAAACAAGATGTATGCAATGCAAGCGGACACTTGGCTAGAAGCACTAACACGTACACAGCATGTCGCTTTCTCGCTTTACATGTCAAGCTAATAGAAAGCAAGGATGCTGTTGTTATTGAGGCAGACAGTTGATGTGAAGCAGCGGTTAGCTTGCCTGCTACCTCCCCCCACCCATGCGAAAACAAAAGACCGTGACAGCCTTATAACCGCACACCGCTGCTGTGACACGAAACGCGCGCTTAGGAAACGACTTTACGTATGCCATAATACTAATGCTAAGAGCTAATGAGGCAAATGGAGAGAAAGACAGAGAAAAATCAGGCTGTCAGTCCTCCCACCCCTTGCGCCTCTGCTTGAACCACGTCATTGACTCCAGCACTGCGGAAATATGAGGCTCGGCGTCGCTGCTTACCCGTGTCTCCGATTATGATGTATTTGAAGAGATACGCGTACGCCATGGCCAACCGGTCCCGTATCAACCTGTCTTGGCCTTACTAAAATGGCTCCTTGAAGCTAAAACCGCAGGGAAAGTGTGTGTGATATATGCCTCCGCTAAGCCAGCCCTTTTCTCTCCTCGACGGGAAGGAACAATAAACACCTCGAGCTCCAGCCGGCCTACGTCACGCGTCCCGCCTTCGCCACGCACGCAGATCAGAGGAGGCTGTGGACTTCACCGGAAGTTCCCTCACCTAACCGCTGTGTGTCAGGGCAATGTTCGTCGAGAGGGCAGAGGGACGCTATGTCCTTAAACGTCGTCATGCTCACTAGACACCTTACAACAGAATCCTAATGTTTCCAAAACGTATAATGTTAGTGATATGATAACTTCAAAGTGAAAGTGAGCGAACTCCTGAGGGTCCAGAAGCATCCAGAACAACTTTGAAACAGCAAAGTTGAAGATTCTCCCGTTTTAAAAACACATTTGTTTATAGTAGTTAGCTATACTATATTAAAGTCAGCATTAGATAAAAAAAAACATGTATGTCTTTGAACTGTGAAGGAAACCCACACTGACACACATAAGGCATGCAAACTCCACACAGAGGGCTCTGGCTCTAACTGGAGACCTTCCTGTGTGTAGAATCAACAAAAATTCCAGTGAAAATAACAGACTTCTCCCAGGTGACACGTATAGGACTTCTTCATTTAATTAGTCCACTTAAACAAACCCCTGCAACCTCATTTTTGTCAAGTAAATATATTTACACAGCTTTTTAAAAAAAATCCCGGGGCTTTGTATGTGTTTGGCCAGTTAGCGTACTCCAACGTCACTAGCAGTCGTTATAAAGCTGTTTTAGACTCTACTCTGAAGTAGGAGCATATTAAGTTCCCTCAAACCGAGTTCCTAGAACTAAATCTGTTCCTAGTCACTGCAATGCTATACAAAAAAAACAGGTATTTCCGTCAATAGTTCTAGGAGTTATTAAAAGTGTGAAAGCCCCTATTTACCTGCCAACACATTTGCAATGCCCACATCTCAAAATCCAATCAAAAACTCATCAATAGAAGTCCTGCCATACATTTTTTTCAATAATCTGTTACTGTTATAATAATCTTTTCATCAACCAATTTAGGCCTAATTGTATTTTGTAAATATTGTCTCAACTCCAAAAAAGTTGGAAGAGAGTCATGTTTCATTGAGTCGCATCAACTATTTTTTAAATAGAATATTGAATTAGATTTGAAAATTAAGGATATTGTTAAAGTTTTGTTTAAAAAAAATGTTTTGTTGTATCTTGCTTGATACAAGACTTATCAACCTTGTCAGCTGCTTATCAATCCATAGGCATTCTCGTCTGATTCTCCTTTTCATTATGAGTTATACATTTTTAATAGGAGACAGATCTGCTTGTCAATCTGTCACATCCACAGATGTCAACAAAACCACACTGTTGTAACACAATCAGAATTAGACCTTGCATTTTCTTTATAAATACAGTATGTCTTTATATAATAACCATGGACTTCCCATAAAATATGTCCTCTTGACTGCAGTATATCTTTCTAGGCACTCTTTCAAAAGGGGTGGTTCTCTGAGGAGCTTTAACGGTTCCTGGAAGAACCATTTTATTAAGAATGGTCAGGAACCACCTTGGGTGATTTCGCTGTACCATTTTTCTAATATCAGTTCTTTAATAAAAAAATAATTGCCCCGCCTTTCACCCCCAACAACCTGTTTATTGTAATATCGAGATTTTTAATTATTTAATAAACTGAAGACTAAAACAAATACACATCAAACATTGTTTATTGATAAACAAAATTCAAATGTTAAATAAATAATAATCTTAAATAGTCAGTACTACTCATCACAATCCAAATCCTGCAAAACACACCAGTGTTAATATTTTATACATAAAAAAAATAAATAAATAAAAAACACCTTGAGAAAACCACAAACCAACAAATGTGACTCAAATATCTTTGAACCTTAAATTTCACATTTTATTAATTAAAATGAGCAAATTTAATTACAAATTTAATGTACATTGTCAGTCAATAATAACATTCTTGTTCTAAATGGAGTTCACAGGTTATAAAAAAATACACACAGGCCATTTTAAGAAATTGATAAGCCTCAAGACATCTGTATGTAGCTTGATCATACTATATTTAACCGCTTTTCTGTAATGTTGCACAGAACAAAAGCACTTATGGTAAGGTGAATGTTGGTAGGTTAAGGTTTGTCAGCTAGTTCCTCACTATCAGGAAAATTGTCTAGGTTACAAACCTAACCCACGTTTCCTGAAGGAGGGAACAGAGACGTTACATATGGGATCTCGCATGAGAGACCGATCGTCTTCGAGTCATTTGGAAAAGGCCAATGACAATTGCCGTGCAATAATCACAGCCAGATGCATCTCGTCACAGCGTGAGTATAAGAGAGCGCGGATGGATTGCACATGCAGGTTTTCGCTGAGGAGCCGAGTCGGCGTCAGCGCGACCCAGGTTCGTGGCAGAAAGATGTAA
>JAUCMU010000042.1:7830010-7860733 GCA_032275025.1 Enteromius treurensis | reverse complement strand
TCTGGATTTAGTCTGTCTCAGTTTGTTCTGTTACTTCATGTCATTCCAGACAGACTGGATGATGATCAGATCAGATCAGACTCCTCGTGCAGACATTAATCTCACTGCATTATTACAATTAATGACAAAAATAATGTTTGGAAATGTAATCTGATATTTCCAACTGACACGCTACCGCGAAAGATATAGAAATAACCCACTTAAAACCATTTTTTGTGTTGCTGAAAATACTTGTGGCCTAAGACTTTTGCACAGTACTGTATATAAATATATATATATATAAACTTAAAAGATTTCTCAACAAGCTAAGTAAATATAAGTTATGATCAGTGTTGGTTATAGATTACTTCTGAAATATGGCAGATGAGTGGAAGTTTATGACGATATGGAGGGCTCAGCAGAAACATTTTCCTTTCATAAAGTCTAATATCTTAAACAAACGCAACTTCCAGTTTCCAGTTTTCTTAGTATTGCCACAGCTGTAGACCAGTGATTTTTTTGACTAGCTGCCTATTGACTTTCCTCATAGTGTTGTACATTAAAACATTTAACAGTAATTAATCTGATGGTTCCATAACTTTAGATAAAAACAAACTGAACATATGGTGCCGGTTTACATTACTTCATATACAGTAAACTGTATTTTTACAATATTTAAGTATGAAATAGCTATTGTTTTAAATAATGTAATTAATCTTGGGGCCTAGTTTGGAAGTTTTCTGAAGTCATCTAATGAACGCAGTCCTATGGGTTTTATTTCATTTTGATATATTCTGAAGACGCTCCTGTCAGAAATATGTTCGCATTGAAGAGTGATACTGGCACAGCTAAACGGAATCTTCCGTCCCCATGTGTTTAGACAGTTTCACAGTATCATAGGCAAAGTGATGCAAATCCTGAAGCCGGAGCGCACATCGCAGCGCCCCCTGTGTCCGCTCAGCGGTAGCGTCGCGTGTGTTGCGAGTCTTTTGTGTGTGAACATTGGCAAAGCGCTCGCTTCTCTCCATAGAGCAGTTACACTGAGCCACAGCTGCACCAAGAAGATACACATCTCTACTCACAGCAGTCAACACAGACTTACCAGATGCTCTCGTTCTCTCCGATCCTTAGCGCTTGTTTCCGCGGTATCTCTCTATTGTAAGACGACTGAGGTAGAGGTTCATATAAAAGTTTTTGCGAAAACCGCGGAACGGATGTGAGGCGCAATAGAGAGCCTCTTCGCGTCTTCACTTTGCACCTTCTTCTCTAATTTGCGTTGCGATTTTTGAGTAAGCGAGGAACACGTTTTCTAGTGGAAAGGCAATAGGGGCCGGTTGATGTTTTTACTGAAATGGACGTGAGATTTTATCCACAACCTCCTCCACCATCAGCAACAGATCCTTCCCGACTGGGACAGTCGCACTATTCGGACTCTCCGTATTGCAATAAGGTAAAGCTTCGTTTTATGATGCATGATCTTTTATGATGTGGGTCTTCACGAACGTGTTTTGTTTGAGTTTCGCCTGGCTGAACTTGAATGAAGACTGTTGAGGACTTGTCCAAAGTTTGCACTTCACCCGACTGTCACGGAGAGTCGGAGAAAGTCGGGGCGATTGAGCGCGATATCCCAAATGTATTCAAATCGGGTGACTATTATCTGTTTATATTTTCCTCGCTACAAATGTTTATATGTGTAACTCTCAAACGCGCACGTCGGTGTTTTCACGTGCTTTGTACGTCGCGAACTTATAAACGCTGTTTCGGGTTGCCATAGAAACCGCGCGCGGATTGTAAATAATATGCAAATAATAATAAAACGCTCTATTTAAGTTGGTAACAAAACGTATCGCGCTCTAACTTAAATACACCTGCTCTTCATCACAGCCCCCAAACTCGTGGACATCAACAAACTGTCCTTTTCACAACATGCGCTAACAACGAAATAGTGCGTGTGGCGTGTTTTTTTTATTAATGCGTTTCACGTCATTTTTATGTTTAACGGCATTAATTTATCCTCTTGAGTCCCCGAGGAACAACAGAGATATGTGGGGTTTGTATTCCTCTATTTCTCCTAATGATGGTGCTGTTACTGTGTGTGTGCAATGCATGTGCGCAGGATAAAGAGAGATGGGGAAGAGAGAGGGAGTGTGTGTATGTGTGTGTGTGTGTGTGTGTGAATGAGGAGGGGGTAGGGTTACTGTGGGGTGATATAGTGGGGGTTGGGGTTGTATTATTCCTTTCAATGCTTCTTGATTCACTGCCATAGGTCTCATATCCATGTCTAAGTGCAGTCGCATACACACTAAAATGTTTTACAGATGAGTCACATTTTTAGTGGAAGCACAATTCCGTTGCATTGTTTCAGTGATTCATTTGTTAGATGTAATTTTGATGTGCAGCAGTAAATTGTTAATATCTTTGCTGAGTTTATAAAACCAGAGAGGAGAGAAAAGAGGGTGGCGGGGGTAGGGAGGAAAGGAAGAGGGAGGGAAGGAGGGGAAGGGCTTTCAGATATAATCTATATAGTGTAATTTTACTGCAGAGGCAAGTCAGCCTATATCAACTCCACTCGAGATTTTTCATCTTAGTAATTCAGAAAGAGAGGGAGGAGGGGAGCTGGAGTTGGAGAAGTGAGAAAGAGATAGATTGGGGGGGGGGGTTGTGGTGGTAGTGGGGGTACACAGCAGAGCAAACAAGTGAGATTGTGACAGTGGTGTGTGGTATCTACAGAACAAATAGACAGAAATTGATGGTATGTGGCTAAACGGGGGTCACACTGCCAGTGGGACTGATTCAGTCTGTGCACAAAGCCCCCCATCTGATTACCTTCCTCCCTACCTGCTCTCCTCAGATCCCAGAAGACCACGGTCCGCACTCTTTCTGTTTGATTTGGACAGATAGATATAAAAACAAGCACTGTATCTTTATTCATATGCTATGAATTTTAGTCCGGAGCCTCGGAGACATGCGCTGGTTTAAAAGCGTTCAGTTGTAGTGCACTTTGTTGTGGATTTTCTGCAGTTCAGCAAAAACCTGTAAATGCAGGAAAGTCTGTGTTTGTCTAGCACGATGCTTTTTTTGTGCCGTGAAAGGTACACTCTCCGAGTCTGAAGTTATTGCTGTGAGGTGAAAAAAAAAACCCGGAGCAACTTTGAACACACTAATGCTTCACACTTCCTGCGCCGTACAGTTTGGTTCTTATCGCCCCACGCTTATCGTTCTACCTCCTCTGGCATTTTTGTCACTAGACACTGTGAAAGTGTTTGGCAAGCAAATAAATGTGAAAGCAATTAAATTTGAATTTGAAGACCCCGTAGAGGACTCTTTGAATCCGAATCTGCACCTCAGATGTGTGCTTTAATAATACACGAGCGCTGCTGTAAGAGTGAAGTCAAGAGTGGTCTTGAGGGGTGCTCTAGAGAGAGAGAGAGAGAGAGTGTGGCATCATGGGTAGGATTGGATTACAGTCTGTTTGGGATTATGAAAACCGGCAAAGATGCAGCCCCTGACCATTAATGGCCAACAAAACTACTCTGCTGAAGCCGACCTATATCAAAGTCAACGATTTATTTCATGCCTAATGACTTTCAGCTGGTGCTCAAGTCGCTGCTTTAATGGAGTTTGCAGACTCTTAAGTTATTACAGCCAATGAGATAATGCAAGCAAGCTGTTAACACTACGCATGACTCATTGTCTTGTAAGTCCGCTGTTGATGTGGTTTTAAGGAATGGTGAGAGCTTGTATGTTCCCAGATTTCACAGGTTTTGCTTGTTTACAGTCTAAACTCTTGTGTGCTGTCAAGTCTTGGGATAGCAGAAGTCTGATCTAACTAATTGGGTTTGTACCTGCAAAGTCGGAATGAATTTGGCTGATGCAAGAGAACTGAATTTGTTGGTGAGTAGAACAGGCCTATGCGTTTTTATTGACAAACATGTTTTAATACCCGTTGAATATATGGCTTTAGTTTTTACAGTTTGTCTCAAGACAGACACCTATAAACATTCGTCAGTGGAAAACCTGCAAAATTAAATTCAGACTTTTTTTTGATTACAATTAGAGACAAGAGTCTCCTGAATCTGTCTGTGGTTTTGATGTCGTAAAAATGTTAGTACATTCCTGCTCTTAAGGAGATTACATTAAAAACGGATGAGAAATTAGATATCTCAAATATGTATTGCTGTCATGGGCCATGCTCTGTAATATAAAGTCTGCTGTGTGTGTCTCAGCCACAGGCATTTTCAATTAAGTTGAAATTACTGAGATCTTTGGTGGTCCAGGATGTCAGAGGGTCCCAGGATGTCGACCCTGACATAATACGCTGTCTTTTGTGTTTGTTAGTCAAGAGCAGTACTCAAACCTCACTCCAAAACTGACTAACCCCCCACCCCCACACACACACGCAACTCCAGCTGCAATGATCATTACACGCATGTGCATTTTTAAACAAAGGAGCTAACGGACTTATTACCTGAGCACTAGAAGCTGATTTGACTCAGAGAGAAGTAGAGAGGAGCCTGCACTGGTAATCTCTGTTTACCAGGTCACTGCTTCTCAGAAAGAGTGATGTGATGACAGGGTGAGACTGAGTGGGCATTTCATCTGTGCCCCCCTCCAGCCTCGGCCTTTAGAGCAAACCACACTCCTAAATGTGAGAGGAAATCAATGCTTGCAGCAGTCTGTTTGTTTTTGATGTTGTATCGTTCATGTGATGTCATGATGGTAAGTGGTTTTGGTGTACAAAGATCTGAAATTTTTATTGTTCTCGGCTCAAACTGAAGTACGCGATTCACGAATGATGTTGCTAGGATGGCATTTGTGTTAATGTCACTGTGCACTTTCTATATATTAGTATTTAATTCAGCTTGTGGGAAAAAAAGCTTGATAAAACAGATTTTAAATATTAAACTTAATTAGTTAATTAAATAAACAATTTTTACTGTTACCTGGCAACCACAGCTGCCTTTTTCAACTTTAAAATGTACAGATTTGTAACTATTAGAGACAGAACTATTAGATATGTTTGGTAAACTCATAAAATTAATTTGGCATGAAAAGTAGCTTTCAAACGGTGGATTCCCCCATCGAATGTCCTAAATTAATTTCTGTTTATTTCTTTCTTTCTTCTTTTAAATATTAGATTAGATTATTGCTGTATCACACAGAATAGATTTTAACCTTTCAAAATTTCAAATTGCATTAATAAAGTGTAATGTTAATACAATATATAATTCAACTTAAAATGTATGTTTCTGAAAGTTTTCATCACTGATCATCTGATATGAAAAGTGCCAGATATTGCCATGAAAGATAAAAGTTTTATCAAACTGTATTTCTGGTTTGGGTTTTTGCTGAATTATATGCATTGAAGTCATGTGTTATGTCATCCTAGACAGAAGTTAAGGGCTTTAACACCTTCATGTTTGAATCGTTTTAAAACATAGTGTAACTCCCAAAATGGCTCGCTCTCCCACTTTTAAAAAGAGATGTCCTTCCCCTGACGGGTATCTGGGAGTTTTTCCTATGTCAACAGCATGTGTCAACATTACACCAGCCGGCCACACATGGGTGGATTGTCATAAATGTGAGATGTTGACATAAGCTGTGATCTTTGCTCATGTTGTGCCTAGGTCAAGCTCGAAGCACAACCGCACAAAGAAGTGCAGCACATTACTGATGTGATATTGTTTTCATCACACCCCCTTTCCCACACTTGACAGATATTTTTGTAAAATGTGTATGCTAAGTCTGAACATTTAATATTTCCAGTAGCTCTTAACTGCTATCTTGGCAGCAGGTGCTAAACCACACTTGCTGAAAGGAAAAAAACGAACACAGTGAGATCCAATTATTGTCTCGTCTATATATCCATATATTCTCATTTAAGATCAACTTAATTGCATCCAAATTTGGTTTTGCTGGTAACAAAAGCCATTACTGTTTGAGTTCCTGTTCAGTGGCTAGCTGGCACGGTTCACTGGCTACTGTCAAAAAGGATTTGCTTCTGATTGACAGCCTCACTGGAATGTGAATAGAGTTTTTAATTGCATATCATGTGTGCATATCTAAAGAGACAGGCTCTGTGGCTCGGGCTACTGTTCATTACCACTCCACAGGTCAACATACAACTCAACTACACAATCATAAACACAAACACACATTCATTATATAAGACCATTTTACATGTGGCCTGTTTCATCTCACTTCCTTCCATTATGTGGTAGAAAATCTGCTCGCTTTGTTTACTTTGACTTTACGGACACGTCCACGTATAATTTTCCCGTATGTGGATATTAAATACATAATGTACTGTCCAAACACTCACACAGGAACCGTAGCACAGCACCAAATTATTTGCAAACCATAAATGACGCTGTCTATCTGTGACTCTCTATCGTTCTTTATCACTAAAGCCACATTTCTTTTGGCATCCAAAACCTGGATACCAGCCGTGACTGATCCTGCTCCTTAAAAAATAGACTAAATAAATAAAAATAACACCATAAAAGCATTATCAGTGCAGACATATGACCTCTGCGATATTCACAGTCATTTGATAGCTTTGTGAGGAACAGACTAAAAGTGAAGTTGACATTTGTTCCTCTTCATTCTGCGTATTCACATCTGTGTGGCACATTTGGTTATGAATTTAACCAGGTCCATTAAACTTTGTTAAAAACAAAACAGTATTTTCCACTGGTTTTTCACTGTTACTGTTAATTTCAAAGAACAAAAAAGGATCAATATTATTATAAAAGTGAACATTTTTTATTGTTTTTTTTTGGGGGGGTCCTATTTTAAGAATTCCTTTTACTTTTAATACAATGACTATATAGGCTAAATGTCCATGTTTTAAATTTTTAATAACACATTTCAAACTACTTCAGATATATAGCTGCCTGCAGGCTTCCAAAACAAAACCTAGCGTCCTTGGCATAAGAAATTCGAAAACCCCTGGATGGCTTTTTGTTTGTTTATGTTGCAGGATTTTTTCTTCCACGTTTCTTGTTCTTATTTCTTGTAGTTACAAGCTAGTGTAGCCCTCCACAGTTCTCCACAGTGAGGTGTACAGTGAATAAAAGAGCACTGGCACTGGATCTGGAAGGAAAAAGTGTAATCAGCGCACCTCTCGTCCAGAATGATTGCCGGTCATGATCTCCAAGCCCACAGAAGTGTTGTTAATTATGCTGGAAGAATGATTATTGTTGCCACTGCTCGTTCTACAGACCCAGAGGGCCAGACCTGCAAAACAGATTTGAGGAAAATAATGTGGTATCTGCAATCAGCCTAGGTGGTTTGGGAAATCTATCAGTGGTGCATTTAACTGCGGAAATGATAAAGTAAGATCTGCATAAGTGGAGTATGGTGTAAAGAAGCTAAACGAGCATTTGGTAGTCAGTGAGAAGAGACCTGAGCCGAAGTGCTAAGGTGTCACTTTGTGTGTGAATTTTGCTTGCCTGGTATGTTCCGTTTTCGTCTTTGTCACTGTGGAAAATGCAAGGCCGTAAACATGAGCATTCCTGTGAGAAAGACAGCGTTCGGTTGCGTTTTACGGCCTTGAATTTTTGTGACATGTTTACGTCGCCTGTGTCTGTGTTTACGACGCCGGTCGTCCAATCTCTGAGAGTCTGACTCGCGTGTAATTCAAACAAATGTGACATAGCGTTGCAGCCATGTTTGTTACAGAATAAGATTATTTTCTAAATATAATTAGCTTCCTTCTCGGCTAGCATATCAGCCAGTGCAGTGTGATGCAGAAAATGCCAAAAGATCAACTCATTAAGTAGCTGAACATAATGATCATAAAATCTGGACATGTGTTCGCTTTATTTTGGCTGGGAGAATGTTTTTTTTTTTTTTTCGGGCCGCCATCCGCGTCGAGAAAACTCTGGCACCAATCTGTGATTGCGATTCATTGGAGGCATCTCATTTTTTGTGTCTGCTTTGCCCAATGACAGTCTACATATGAATAGCTGATTAGGCTCCCAGTTTGAGGAAACATCCAAACAGATGGCTCTGTGAAAACCAATCCAGAATAGCTTAATTGTTTGGTTTAATCTCACTATGAAACATATTGCAATCATTTTCACATAAAGGTTTTTTTTGTTTTTTTTTGCGCGCAGAATGTAATGAAAGTTATGGTGCGGATCCAGGATTTTTGGAGCAGCCTAAAAAAATATCCCAAACATCCTTTTTTGCCATCGGTCTAATTGCTAATATCTTCAAAGGACTCTCACCATAATAATTCATTTTCCGTTGTTTGTAGTTTTTGAGTGCGCGTGTCATCATCACACAAGGCGCGTAATTCACCGCTTATTAAATTCACGATGTTTTCCGTTTTTATTTTTCGCCCATGTGCGCGGTTTCAATGAATCCAGCATCTGTTAGACACACATTTGTGTGTTTGTTTTGCATTCTCGGTGTGTTATTCTGACCACAATAATAGTGGCAGCCTCTCATTGTGTGGTGCTGTAGCTTGGAGGGACTTCATGCACACGGCAGCTTTGTGAAGGAGCACACCCTGGCCTTTGTGGGCCCATCTGTAGGTGAACTAATGGCCTGTTGCGTTTCCCCTCATTCAGCTCAGTCTTTGGTGTTTAAGTGGCACCTGTCAGCCTTTTGATGCCTGGTCCTCTGTTCTCCTGCGATCAAGAAGGACACGTCGCGAGTTCCCGATCGCTGTCCTGTGACAAGTGTGAGATCATGTTTCAGCGGCACTAGAACAGGTGGGCCCCACACCTTTTTCCTCTGGAACATAATCATCAAAATGGACTCCAAGCACTGAGGCTTATCATTAGCTGTAATCAAAACCTATAAGAGCAAAAAGTAGGGTGGTGTGCAAAACATCAATACTGCGGTTATCGTGATGCCGTATGAACAACTTACAAATACTTTTTGATCAACAGGGATGAAACTCTTTCTATTTGTTCTTTTTATTCACCAAATAGTCCAGGAGATAATGTTGTTTTCCATAAAATATATCAAGCAACATAATAACACTTATAATAATGAGAAATGTTTCTTCAATTCAGCATATTAAAATGATTTCTAATGGATCTTGTGACATTAAAGACTGAAGTAATGATGCTGAGAATTCAGCTTTCTCATCGCTGTGTTTTTCTATCAAATAAATGCCACCTCGGTGAGCATTAGAGACCTACCTCAAATATTTTGAATGGAAATGTGTCTAATAGGACAATTTTGAAACAAATGAATAACAAATACGCAGTCTTTGTAAATTAGAAATTGAAAACATTCTTCATTGAATTGAGAATGGCTTTTAAATGAAGTCCTGAATTTGAATAGACATTATTATCATTTGAAAATAAGGAAGTAAAAATAACTGTAATTTTTAACTAGACAAGCAAGATTAGATAGGATCTGATTATTGGACAGATAGATATTCCTGCTAAGGCTTTATGTGTGTAGTGTACTTGAAAGTCTTTCAGACATTTCCTCTACATGCAAAATTTAAGAGCGGGGGGGGGGTTGGGTGTTTGGATGATGTTTTATTTTGTATTTTTTTGTCCTCACTGCGAGCAGCTGTGTTTGAGGTCAAAATGGACTCAAAATAACAGACTTAAAGTTATAATTGCACGCTTGACTTTCAGAGAAACTCCCCTCAGTGCTTGTTCATGGTCTGGTGAAAAGCTTTGAAGCAAGTCATTTACCCAAGTTATTATTTGAGGGGTTGAGGCTGATCGATGTTCCATATTTTGGGTGTTTACACATTTAGGCTTTTAGAGGACAAACTCAGCCGACTCAACTCGACTCATGAGCCTAAAATTAGACATGAAAATATGCGTTACTCTCACTGCGGCGCACAAGAGAGCAATTAATTTTAGCACGGCAAGTGCGTACGCCGGTCATAAGCAAAAGAGAAGGTAATTCAAAGAGACTTAAACCTTATCAGGAAAGCTACAAGTGAAATGGAAATGAAAGGCGGTGGACAGAGAAAACAAGGAGCTCATTTCAACAGGAAACCAGCAGAAAGTCATACTCAATTTTGTTTTGTATTAGTCATACCTTCTTCACGGTTTCCCGCTGAAAGGATGGAAAATGGAGTCAAAAATGGTTCCAAACCCATTTGTTTTATAGAAACACTTTGAAAAGTTTTGCGGTCGGGGCTTAGATTAGTTGAGATATATGAGACTGTCTGCCTTTAAAACAGCCTTTCATCCGCTACCATTATTTTAAACGCTAAACATTAAAATGGGAGCTTTAAAGTCATTTAAAACATTCATTTCCGCATAGCTTTCAATTGAAACAGCGTCTTGCGGTCCTGATTTAGTAAAATATGATTCCCACCGCACAAGACGAAAGGCGCAGTATATTAAAATCTGTCCGGAAGGGCAAGTTTTCTAGCCTATTCTGGATAAGAGTGCAAATGAATCTGTCATCACAAATATTACACCTGATCTATAAAACAATTCATGAATTTTTCGAAGCCCCTGGGCATTCGGCTTCATGCCTTCCCTGTTCGAGTAAATGCAAATCAGTATTACACAGGTGTTATGTGTGTTTTAAAAGATGGAAATAGTTCCTTTGTCAGTTTAATAACGAGATTTTTTTTTCAACCTTGCAATTCAAACGGTCGAGGCTTATAAGTGGAACCGCAAAATCATCCCTGTTTCAGTACCTCTGAGTCTGATAGCGTTAGACACTCTGTGTTTTTGCTCTCTGCAAACAAGGCCCTGAAGAGAGAGAGAGATAAAGAGAAAGAGTGAGAGAGATATGCACACACACACACACACACACATTCAAATATATGACCCCAGTGTAAATGAGGAACAGCTGCACCATTGTAATTAAACATGGGCAAAGAAAACTACACAAACAAATGAACCTCACAGCCGTAGGTCCTGAGGCACATTAAGGGGAGAGAGGAGAGAGAGAGAGAGAGAGAGTCACAAAGCTTCCTACAGGTGGTTAAAACACAAAATTGCTTCTTGGAAGACAAATGAAGCACCCTTTAAATTTGTCAGATAGGAAGTTAATGCTTTTAGTGCTGTTAACGGAGATCAGGCAACCACACTCCCATTTGACACGTTTCACTGGCTGGAAACTCATGGTGCTCAGCTGTTGTGAGATTAAGCCAAATATTATTTTAAAACATTATCACACTAATATGATGTTTTAATTAACATTATACAAGAAAAATAGCAATCGAGGCATTTGCACTGCATTGTTTGTAGTTTACTGATTATTAAACATAAATGAGACTAAAGAGGTAGGCTTCCAAAAAGAATATGGTTTTAATTATTTTCTCATACACACACCTCCAGTGGAAATTTTCCAGTTTATAGTGACCACATCTGTCAAGTTCCAAAAAGCAAAAAAAAATAAATAAATAAATAAACCATCATAAAAGAACCGTAAAAGTATTTTTTAAGGCTTGTTTGATATATGTCTTTTAAACCCATACACAATAAATGTATGTAAGAAACAGACCGGAATCAAAGTTAAATAGCATGTATCATATGGACTAGATTTATGAAAATCAATTTTTTGGTGTTTGACTGAAAAAATATCAGTTTGAAACAACACAAGCGCTTTCCTTTTTTTGCAGGATAACACATTAACTAGGTAAAAAAGTATCTATTGTACTTGACAGATGTAAGTGCTCTCATGAAATTACTTTTGCCTTCATTATGGTTGTTATTGTAATGCAGCAAGTATGAATATCACATCATCAAGGTATTTTTAGTCTTTGTACCCTCATAAAGTCCATGTGTAGCATCACTCTATTTGATTAATATCATTACACGTCATGTTTTCCTAAGGAAACTTCAAAGTAAATTTGCAGCTCAGGTTCTCCTGCAATCAATACGGTAATATGATAGAGATATTTTTGTCCTCTTAGCAAATTTGCTGGCGACTACAGATGGAGAGAGAACTTCCAAGGCACCATTATCCAAGTAGAAGAGAAGAATGAGACATAAAGGCAGATTTTGTCCTCGGGTTTAGTCCTTAATCAATAGTTTTATATGAAAAGAAAAACTACAATAGTGCCAAGCAGCAGTCTAATAGCGACGCAGGAGCTGGGCACATCTGAAGATGCCATGGAGACCCATGTGACGCTGATCAGGCTGAAACTCATTAGCCAGGGCCAGATTTGTGCAAATGTTCAGGATGCCGAAATCTTGCGCCGAACAGATCTGGTGGATGCTTGTCATGGCAACAGCATGTATCAATAAAGCAATCTTTATTTCCTGACAGCGAACGAGACCTGCATTCTAATGGAGGGGCTGTTATTGCGTTACGCTGCAGTCCAACTAGCTTTAGCTAACCCATACATTTGGCTGTTAATGTATCGAAGCAGACAAGCGGCTTCGATGATTGACACGTAATGGGATGTTTGTGCCTGGTAGTGTTCGAGCTTGTTTTTCCGTGTATGTTTTTAGCAGCGGCTCATTGGTCAGGCCGCATTAATTCCTATGTGTTTTCCTAGCAGGAGAGGTAATGAACAGGAAGTGATTGTGGTCATGCGTCCAGATAAGAGAGCTTGTGTCCCAGCATCCCTGATGCTTATCACCCACCACACCAGGGCGGCAGCTGCGGAGGAAGTACATAGCGCCATAGCAACAGCCCAAGAGAGGAGAATTCACTCTGAAAAAAAATGTCTCAGGTTCAGCTCTGCTGTGAAATCACTCATTTGCGGATGCTTTGTAAAATAAGTTTTTCCACATTTAAATTCTGAATTCATGGTCAAAGCTTGTTGTATGTGGCAAGTTTATGTAGTGAAATATATATATTTTTTGGCAGAACATTTGTTTATGATGAGCATTAGCATATAATTGTGAGTCATTTATTGATGTTGCCACTGAAAAAAACACTGGAGAAAATGAGTGACGCATAATATACCAAAATGAAGATAAGCTAATTGATTAGAAGCATTTTAATAACAGTAAATAGCAACATTTGTTGTGTTTTTTTTAATAGAATAGCACCCAAAATGGTATTTACATCTTTAGTTAATTTAACATATTACGCATGACTCAGTTTTTATTGCTCAAGCCACTAAAATAGTGCTAGGAATTACAATAATTACAATATTGATTAATATTTATAACATTATATGAATAGAAATGAATGCTATTGATGTCAATTATAATTATAATTTGTATGCACAAATTATAAATATCAATCAACTATTATTATTACTATTATAAAAATAATATTTTATAACAAAATATTTAATATATGAATATACATTATTGTTATCAATAATAAATACTATTTATATTTTTAAATAATATATTACAATAGCAGTCTTTCATTACAGTAAATAACATTTAAATAATATATTAAATGTCAATCAAATATAATCATTATTATTATTATTATTAAGTGGTGGTAAAAATGTAAATAAATAGGTTGCTTAATTTCATTTGGATATATTGGTCAATGTCTACCTGTCAGACATGGTAAAACCAGCGTAACAGACTTTTTTTTTTGTGGTTTATTGCTTTATTGACACACACACACACACAAACAGAATACAATAGTGCAGTGGTATGAATTCAAAGCTTGAGTCGCAGATTGAATGGAACAAATGTTTAGGGGGTGCTTGGGATTTTTCTCCTATGTATGTCCAGCGCTGATAGCATTCCCGTCCTCTGGTGTGGTGTCGCTGTAATAGTCCGGGCAGCACTGGCGATTTGAAGCTCTGCTGTGCTGTCGGGCTAAAGCTGAGCTGAGGATGAGAACACAGTGGCCCATTGTACTGCGTTCAGATACAGAGCCTGATGTGTGAGTTCGGTCGGCTCCTGCTGGGAGCTTTTGTCAAGCGGAGTAGCCCGCTCAAGGGTGTCGCCTTTTTTTTCCCCCCTAAATGCGGTATGTTTCTGGGGGACATTCGGGGAGGGGCCTGTCGTATAGAACATGGCCCTTTTGATTTGCTATCCGTGCCCACAATGTCACCCCTCCGTCAACATGGTGTCAGGTTAAATGATGGATTAGCGGATTGATTTTCCCGGATATTCCGCTTAATTGTCTTTGGTGTTTTGCAAATTAGCAAGAAAATGACTAAACACGACTCTCTTTGTGGCTTTCCGTGTTTTTACCAGATGGCAAGAGCCCTGGTATTGATTACAACTGTAAGGTGGACTTAAATGAATGTAAACAGCAGAGTTCATTAAATTTTCATTTACCAGCTCTTGCAGTTGATAAAAATAGCTGGTTAATTGTGCCCAAATGCACTGAGTTACCTTCTCCATGTCAATCAGGTGTGATGAGGGCACTTCCTAATTTAAAAGAAGGCGGATTCATATTTTAATAAGCCACCGTGCATGGCATTCAGCCATGTGGTACGAAAAAAAGACCCAACATCTGAATTAATCGCGTTGGAGGTTAAATTCAATTTCACGTAATGGGACTTGGCACAGTTTTTTTTTTCTTTTTCTGCACAATAGCTGAAATTGCAGCCCTTTCAGCTGGCTGCTGGCAGCCGTCCACCCAGGTCATCCTGGCTCCTGCTTCTTGTTGTCTCTTTTTTCCCCCACTCTGTATAAAGATACAGGCAGAAAAATGTTAATCCTTTCTGTGTGTCGCACCTGTTGACATATTTGGGGTCTATCTGTTTTGCGATTAGCGTGATTTAGTGTAGCTTACCTCTGCAACAAGGACGGCCGGAGGGGGGGGTTTGTGTCCATTTTCCTGATGCACCAGGACAAATTCTCAGAGTCTGTTGAGAGTGATTAGATTTCTCAAGGGTCCTTGTCTCAGAAACACTACCCTACATAAATTACTCATGCTCTTCTCTCATGGGCTCAGAGACCGGCTGCCAGCGCTGGAACACATCAGCCATTTGCCTGTTCAAATGTTGATGTGGTGAATTTAACAATAAAAAAAATGTAAATATGACACATTTTACGACAATAAATAAGATTTACACTCTTCAGTCACAATTAAAAATGAGTAAATGTGGATTTGTGTATCTAATATTTTTATTGGATGCATTCATTTGATGAAAAGTAAATACTGTAAAGATTTCTATTTGAAAAAAGCGGATCTTTTAACAAAATAATTATATAGTATTAAAGCTTACACAAAATGTTTATTGAGCTTTTGAAGGATCATGTGACACTGATTTGATATTTCAATATAAAGGATTCCAGGATATATATATATATATATGTATATTCTCAATATAACGATGAGGAAGTTGCACTACAATACTGCGAATGTGTTGTGTTACGCTCTGTTCTGGTGACAATGGTCTCATGTGGTTGTTTGTAAGGGGTCGCCATGTCATGCGGAAGGTTTCATCTCTTCAACTAGCTGTTCTGTGGTTGAAGTGCATTGTGGGACATTGGTGTAGACATATGTCGGACTGAATCCCAGACACCAAAAGTAGCACACAGATTCACACACCACTCCTGTTGAGATAAAAATAACGTGACCTACCTTTCAGCTGCAAACATCCTCAAGTGAGCAGATACACTTAAACACTCTCCCACACGAGTTAAACACCGTTGACCCCGCACAGCTGCACCAAAACCTGCACCGTTTATCAAAATACAGAAACGAAACAGACACCGAAGACAAACAAGCCGAATAAATGTTGTCTTTGGGCTTTCGGAGCTGGAAAACACTTGTTCAAACAGCCTTATCAAACCAAATTTTCCCCTCAACCAATCGTAAAATAAAGCAATTAAGTGGTCATGTCACCATCTATTGGTCTCCAGTGAAATATGCCTTCATTTACCTCCATCGGGATTCCTGAGGCAGTAAATTATGATACACTGTAATTTTGTCTCACTCTGAAAGGATATTTAACAAGCCACTGGCTGCTCACTCTGAAACTTAATCATTTTTATCCCCGTCCCCGCGTCTTTTTTCAGGTCGGCTCTGTTTTAGATTCAGTCAGTGTTGAAGCATATCTAAGGACTCGGTTAGGGGAAACAGACATTAAAGTTGGCTAATGGTTTAATTTAAGCTAATTGCGCCGACACCAGTGACCAAAAACCACGAGCCGTAGGAACCGATAAAGCACTTCACGCCAACAATACGGCCAGGAGGAAAGGAGAAAAGCAATATGTCATCATTCATGAATCATTAAACCAATCAAGTCCAAATGTTTCCCTGAAGCTCGGCTGTCTCTTTACAGACCGGACTGCGTCGGGCGAGCTGCGTCATCCCGTTATCCCCCCCAAACACAAATTGCCATTCTTCGCATATCTAAGTCGGCCCATTGTGAAGATAATTGTAACATAGGAGGCTGGTTTAGTTCTCAGCGTGGGGCTTTCACCAATCAACTGATAGAAATGAATACGTGCATTACGTCGCAATGTATTCGGAAATAAATCGGCATGACGGCTTGGAGGCACAGCACAGGGGGAAAAGCCCAACATGGTTTCTCGGCTCGACATGAAATCGTACCAATTCAATAAGAGCCAGGCAGTGATTTATACTTCATCCTCATCTCTGGGCCTAATATCAGAGTGCCTCTATAGGTAGTCATGAAAGTCACTCTAGCTCACTGTAATAAATTACAGTGGTGGAACACGAATGAAGACGCTTTCAGTTCAGCTTCAGGCTCTCAGAAAATTGCCATTTTGAGGAGGGGGGGTGGAAAAAGAAATCACTTTGTGCCGTAATGCAGTACAGACAAAGGTTATTCATCAGAGGAATGATTTGAAGTCAAAGATGACTGCCACTCTTGATATCGAATGCTAGGGAGCAAAGAGAAATACACTCCCCCCCTTCTCTTTCTCTCTCTCCCTTTGCCTCTATTTCTCTCCATGACGACCCTGACCCACTTTTGCGGCTGCTTATTATTCAGGCTCCGGTTTATCCATGGAAAGAATGTGTGTAATTTGGTTTGACAACAAACCCCTGCGTGTTCCTCTCCAAGAAGTGGTTGCTATCGACAGCGGCTCGTATCGAGTCATTTTTGGATTTCTTTATTTTAATATAAAAGAACTCGTAATGTACTCATATCTAGGGAATAAGCTGTAATTTTCTGCACGGGAAGCATTCGAGTGCGTGCCTCGCTCAGAACTACTGCTTTTAGTAACAGCGTTTGACCTTTAGATTTCAGCTGAAATGAAACCACGAGAAAACCTCTCCTTTTTCGCCCATACGTCCTCCTCTCCGCTGCGTGCCATTATGCTCACGCGTTTCTTGCCCTCTGTGTTTTATAAACGTTGACATGTTTAGAATGTGAAGTTTCACCGGTGACTAATTACACTGGGGAAACCAAAGGTGTACATTTGGATGTTGATACTATTCATCTCTCGAGCATCTGCTGATCAGAAATGAAACGGAGAGCATTTCTGGCAAGCCTCCAGGACGGCATTAGCATCTTGCGAGAAGGCAGCAGAATATATTTTATGACCTGACATACTGCTGCTTTTAAGGGTCCACACATGTTGACATAGGCAGGTCGGCAGAAGGTCTGAAAGGCCAGATGTACCTTCAAGTTGATACGGAGCACCTGATAACAAGATGACGGGATTAATTATTTCCCTCAATCTGCCAACAGTCTCTTAGGCCGTCATGTGTATACAGATGGAGCACAACGTATTTATATAATACATAATCTCATGAATGTTTTGAAAAGAGCAGTTTCTCTGCTCTGCCTGTTTTTAAAGCTTAGTTTTGTATAAAAAAAAAGTATACCTGCATTGCAGTTTGGCCAAAACAAAATAAAAGAATCTCAGTTTTACCTTTTAATCACTGATTGGATTGTAATTATTTATGTATCGCTTTTTAATGAAACCCTTTTCCATTTTAGATGTTCAAAATAAAGCGTTTAAGAAGTGCATTAGCATTGAAAAATGCATTATATCCATTTCTGTCAGTTCAAGAGGTTTTATAATAGATATTTTAGGGGGCCCATATATTCCAGCGGCTCTGAGTCCAACATAAAAGGGGACGAAAATGAGCATGGTGCTGAGTAGTGAGTGCATTTAAACCACAGGGTGTGGAAAGAATACACACTCGCAGTTTGATTTTCCCATACTCTGACCTTCCATAAGAAACTGATGAGGAATGAAATTGGTTCCAGTCTCGCGAAAAAAAGCTCTGATTCACATCTGGTCATCTGAGAGAGAGAGGGAGAGAGTGAAACACACACACACACACACACTCAAAATGTCCTAGTCGGTGCAGCAAAAATGGTTCCTTACTTTCAGACAATGCAAAAACTGTCGTACTAACAATCAAGGCCTATTCCGCGTTCCTGCCAAACAACTGCATTTAATGACTGAAAGCCCTACCGCACTAAAACATCTGTGACAAAAAAACAAAACGCGATGCCATTCACATCTGCGTCACATGAAATGATGAGTACAGCGCAGCAATAAAGTCTGAGCACAGGTGCAACGCCAGAAATAGGATTCGTTCTATTTGATTACAGTATGTATCACTGAGCAGGAGAGATGTCACTTCTAGACATATCATCCAGTGCCAGAGAAGCAAATGCATAAAGCCAATTTGACAAAGGGGTCAATATACAGCATCCAATAAAAAAGAAATCTACAAGATCTGCCAAGAGCTATAAACATCAAAATAATGGCCCCTCTGTTCAACAAATATATTCAATTGGCTCCTCTTTTCTTATTTGTTTCTTGGATCATTTTATATTTTTGCCATTTACAAAGTCGTAGAAGTCAAACCGTGATGCATGGCGGTGAAAAGTATGCCGCATCTATGGTGAAACGTTATAGCTGCGTCTGTACAACAGGCAATCACGAGAGATGATGTGGGGCTCATTGATTGCACGCGAGTTGCGCGATTATGTTCGGCGCAGAGCGTTCCATTGCACTCATATCTCATTACCTTTCTTCCGGCCATTTTGATTGGGTCCATCTAGAGCAGGGAGAATAGTATTGAAACAAGAGAGTTCCACAGGAAATGCACGTGGATCTGTGTAGCTTCACCCAAAAAGGCCTCGGAACAGCCTTTGTTTGTTATCTGTTCTATCACCAATATGTCTGCGGCATCATGTGTCTTTCCACGACTCCCTTCCCCCCTTCTTATGATATCTGTTTATATTGGATCTGTACAATATGAATAATGTAGAGCAACCAATCTCATTACCATGCTCAGATATAGAATACAGATTATTGTATAACATTTGCATAAAATTATGGCTCTCGTTGAGGGAGAGGGAGCGTTTCTTTCAGCGTTTGATTTATTGGCTTCATTTATGGTGAGAAAGATTAGCTTTGAGTTACATAAAATTGGCTCCAATGTGAAATTTATGATACTTAAGTTGGAATTCAACACCTTAAAATCGGATTTTAATAGCTGGAAATTTTAGACACATTTCAGTCAGAATGACTTTTCAGGAAGACCTTTATCATCATTAGCGCTTACGCGAATGAAGTCGTTCCATAATTCCACACATGCATATTCTTTGCACCTTCTTTTGCATAATACGCTCATTTACAAATCCTCACCGAAGATGTATTTTGCTCATATAACAAATGCAACATTTCATAGCCTTTATTATATTACGCACAATATATGGGAAACATACCTGAATATTTTGCTGGGATCTGAAAGGCCTTCGTTTGTGTCTGTTTTTTTAAATTGTAGCCGTGCATAAATCAATAGCGTATCATGTTGATATTGCAGCCCATAAGTCTAGTTTTGGAGAAACAGTGGCACACTGTCAAATATGGAGTTTTCTTTGTGAATGCAGTACAATATAATTAGCTGGAGTGGCCAAGTGCTTCGCTCAAGGGCACAGACTGGTCCTAACATAAAACATAAGGGTTTAACATCATCCCAGCTTCACAGCTTGTTTTCATCCTAGAACCTTTCAGAAGTCCGTCCCGGCCCAGCTAAGTGGCAAACACTTAAGATTAGAGGAACAGAAGTTTCTCATATATTTTAATAGAGAGTTGTTCAGAGCTGGTTGGGGTTGGCAGGGTGCCCTGGTACCATCCTCTTGAATAGCTGGTACTCTTATATAACACTGTATTGCCAGGAAAAGGAGTTTGTCAGGAGGAAGGGGGGGAGTGGGGGTTATATAGGTTTAGCCAGTACGTTTCCATTTTATCTGTGTACACAGTGGGATGATGAGGCCAGGCAGGGGGGCTCTGCAGAAATCCTGCTGACCTCTGGAGAGCTCAAAGAGCAATGCACTGATACAAGCTGCTGCTCAGACTGCAGGTGCTGAAAGCTATTACTCTCTTGATTACGGATGGGAATCTCAGGATTTAACGATTCTGGTTCCGATTTCGCTTAATGATTCCGGTTTCTTAATACCATTGAGGAAGCGCCAGATAATTGATCCTAATTACGTTGTCATTTCGTTTACACAAAACTCAAAGCGTATTCTTACCCGCACTTTGTTATATGAACAAACAGGGCATAAATGAGTCTCATTGGTACAAAAAACGGTAGTAGCAGTTCTTGGGTTAGTCATTTTTGAGTTTGTGATTCATTCGAGCCATTTGACATTTATTAAGTATAATTAATTTGGGCCGCTTTGACATGTAGTGTTTGGCTTTATAATTATTCAATTCGGCTCAGCTTAAGCATAATTTAGCATAATTTTTGTAGATTCAGTAACTGTGCAGTCTCAATTAGCTCCCTAGTTCAGTGATCATAGTACTCACTAGGAAGTCAACCATTTTAAGGGCTGCCTTTACCAAGCCGCGATTATATTGAAATATTGATTCATGAGCTATGGAGCTGATTGAGATATAACAATTGAGTATTTTAGTTCTGTTTTTTTAAAGATTTAAAGCAGTTGTGAATGAGATTCCCAACCTCGCATTAATTCTGAAACAGCCCAAATTATCTCATGGCAGTTCGCAAAGAGTCTGTTTCTGTTGCTATGTCAGACAACTAGGGCTGTAACGGTACACCAAACCCACGATTCGGTTCGTATCACAATTTTTTTCGTGTGGGGTGGGACAAAAAAAAGGTTAAAAAATATATTTTTTATTAAATAACATTTGAAAATTCTTTATAAACTGAACACCAAAGAACAAGATTAATTATGCGAATTATTAACAATATAAATAGAAATGCGCCTGGCTTGGTAATAGATAACAGGGCTCGAGCACACCGAGTAAATACTTGAACCCCTCGTTATCGACAACCGATAATGGTCACATATCTATGGCGGCGAATCTATGCCAATAATGCGCATGCGCACCACTGAAGAAATGGGAGCCGCGAGATCATTTCAAAACCGCGCACGCCTGATATGTCATCTGCGCGCAATTTAAGGTAGTCACGGGGTGTGTCGCGATGCTCCCTTATCACACCGCGACACAGGATCGTGGATCCGAGTGTTGCGATTTCGGTTTCATATCGTGTATCGTTACAGCCCTACAGACAACACACTAGCAAACAATACAGAGCTGGTAACTTTATGTATGAAACAAAGTCTCAGCGTTTAAATTTTGTCATGTTTAAAAGTAATAATAAAAGTGTGGTGACAGGTCCCTGTAGTGCCGCAATCAATCTCTTCATCTTAACTAGTTATAGCACAAAATAAACACGAATGAACATCAGAACGTATCTTGTTTCAACTGCAGAAAGATGTTATTGTGACACGGCTTTTCAAGTTCAAATCCTCCACCGTTAATCTACTATCCGGTCTTAACATTACGATTGGTCAGATGGCCTGTCAATCAAACTCCCATTCCTAACTATGTTGCATTTTGGATAATTGGAGGTTAATTTGTATGAATTCCTGCAATCTCATTTGGATGTGTCAGTGTAATTCACTTACTCCACATATTTCAGTGTGTTTTAGGAATACACCTTCATAATTCAGAATGATTGCATGTTTTTGCACGATTCACATCTTATGAATTCGTGTGAAATCGACACCTTTTCCCACGCGATCGGGTTGGCCTAATTCACACACGTTTATTGATTGAGAAGATTTTGAAACTAGTGTTGAATCAGAATCAGACGCAGCTCTCTTAAACACCTCGTTCTGATCGACCTTTCGACGCCGAGACCCTCCGGTGACACTAATTAGAATAAATTAAAAGAAAACCCCTTGTAAGATAAATATAGGCATTAGCGAAGGAACACATCCCGGGCCACAGTTCAGTCCCCGCACACACACTTTGGCCCGTAGGCCTAGTCGTTCTGAACCAGGGGAGTCGTTTAAGGATGAACAGTTTAATTACAGAGCTAATAAGTGTTGCCACAGACTTTCTAATATTATTCTGGGAGAACACTCGCATGTCATTACCCTCCTCCCCCTGAGGAACACTTCCTATTAATCATAATGAGGAATTTGTTAGCATGTGGTCATGTCAGTTGGGATCAATTTCTTTTACCTAAGCTTCCTATGAAGCTGCCAGACGCTCGGGGCGGAGTGTGGAAGGGATCGATTTACAGTCCCGCAGCCATTAGGGCCTGTTTTGTTTTTGTTGTTTTTGTTATTTGATAGCTCATTTGCATCAGCTCGGCAGCTGCCGAATGCAGTCGTTTGTTGACCTGCTTGCACAGATACTTTCTTGCTTTCCACACTCAAACGGTTGTTTATTTTAGGATGGAGCTGATGCCTGCGGCCTTGTAGTTAGATGATGGACTCTTGTGGTGTTTTTTGCTAATAATGCAATAATTCGTGTAAGCGGCATATGCAGTCGAGCTGTCAGATTTTGGAAAAGCAATCTGCACTGGCTGTGGTTTTATTGGTCATGTAATGGCACCTCGGGCTCTGCAAGAACAGCTACAGTGACACAAAATGGCTCCCAGCTTGCCACAAGATTGAAAAACACCTAGCGCACAAGAATCAAGGAAAAGCTCAGTTTCTGAAATGGAGTTGGCACTTTTGCCGAGGGTTTGCTCCGAAAGCGCGTTCGACGGTGTAGGTGAGGGAGGTTGTTGGCCAACTGTTGCTGGATGGATTTGGTGTCAGTTTGATGGGTTTAGCTCTGAGGTTTCACTTTTTCAGCAAAGCCCGCCTCACACTTTCCACTGGCACATTCATATGCAAATAGTGTCTGATAGAGGGTAAGAGCTAAGCAGATAGAAACAGCGCGCGGACACTGAGAGAGACATGTGAAAGGTCACCGCAGAGAGAAACTAGAGAGAATCTTTATAAAATGGATATGGTGTGAACGAGTGTCTCGAGCCTTCTGTTATAAATAACCGGCTGCCATGTCAGTGGGAGACAGTGGTGTTGAAATACGGAATGAATTTTTATTAATCAACATAACCAGGAGTTGTACCAGACACTAACAATTTTGCGGTGCTGCATTTACTGTCACAGCTTATGGTTTTCTTGTTCTAAAACCTAGTGAGCTCCCTACTTAGGCAGCATTTTAAGATGTCATCGGAATGCTGTAGTGACTTAGAAAATTAATACCAAAAGTACATATCTGTATTTGTACTGTATGTTTTGCTTATTAGAGGAATAAGAATAGGGACATACTGAAAAACTGCGTTCCCATAAATGTTATTTTATTATGCTCAGAAAGCATATTTCAGGTTGTTCCTGCCAGTATGCCTATGCATAGTCTCAGGACAGTGACTTTGGCTCTTTAATTTAGAAGGCGGGACTTGCTCGGTTTTTAACCAATAGCTGAAAAATGATATCCTTTTTAAACCTTTTCTCCTTTTTAGGACTAGTGGTTTTTCAGAAAACAGCACATTTCATAGTTTAAGAATAGCCACATCTTAGATCAGCTTGATCACATTAATCACAATCAATAAGCTAGCATGAAATTAGCTGTCATCCGTGTGCAAAAACCAATCAGATCGGCCCATCAACTCGCACACTTAAAAGGTCGCAATGTGATAGGCTTTCATTAGGATTATTGCCATTTCATTTCCATAGAATTATCTCGAGCAGGCATAATGAAATGAGATGTGCTGCTCGGATGAACAGAAATACAAACATTCAGCCAGTGACAGGCGTCAGCCACGAGTTTCCTCTCTCACTCGCTCTCTTCTTCCTCGCGACACCGTCTCTCATTCTTTCGTAACACTCAAATAAGTGTCATAGATGTGTGTTAATGACAGCCCTGTCAAGGACCGATTGCTGAGAAAGCCATTCTCTCACTGCTTACTTATAGCGTATCTGATTTTGATATTAATCAGTCATTTTTCATGGGTTTTTAGGGAAGACGAGCAGATGTAAATTGGCGGGTATTTGTCAGGCAGGCAGGTCAGCAGAATCTGTGTGTGTGTTGCTGAGTGGACGGTAGCGGGCAGCCAGCGCCGGCTGCTGTAATTTCCCAGGTGTGCTGCACAGCTGGGTCACAGGCTCATTCTCCTTCATCACACAGTTAACCTGCACTGACTCAGCTGAAGCTGTTTTGAGCATCTTCAGCAGGTGAATGCACAAGCTGCAGGTTTACTGTAAAAAAACACGCACTCGTTCTAGTTTGATTGATTTCTGTTTGTCATGTTAGTCGAACAGTTCTTGTTTCGTAAATGTTTATTAAGAACTTTAAAGTCAGCATGAAATACCACATGCAACCCATTTTACTTCTGTAATCGGACGTATTTTCGAGTAAAACAGGATATTCAGTGAGAAAAAGGCTTTATTTTAATTCATTTACATGCAGGTTATATGCCAGAATAGAGTCTGAAAAAGGAGTTTTGATTTTCTTGCTGGAAGGAAGTTATTTTAAAAGTAGGGCACAATATATGTAAATATTAGGGTTGGGTCGATAGACGATGCCATCGTCCATCGCCCATGCTGAGCCGGCATCGCGATCCTCCGCCCTGCCACCGCAGCAGCAACCAGTTCGCGAAAAACACACTTAATCTATGGCGGGATTGGCGGCAAATCTAGCACTTTCTAGCACTCGCATGCAATCATCCCTGCGTTCGATCTTCTCTCACCTACTCGCACGAACACTGTTTTTGTCATTTTTGCCAGCCGTGGGGCGGGGCTTGGTGTTTTAGTTACAACTAAACACCCCAAAACAACCGCCGCCTACGGCGACAATGCTATCGTCCATCGCAATGTTCCACATTAGACATCGTGCGATGCCAAATTGGTTGACATCGCCCAACCCTAGAAAATATAATTCATTATATATTTACATTATATATTTTTATATTGATATTTATTAAGTTTACTACATAAAGTAAGTTCTAAATAAATGTGATATTAAAACAAATCATAATAAAATCATTAGCACATTTTCTTCAGTTTGGAACAATAAATCATGCATATTAAGACCAGGAACATTATTAATGAAACTCAAAAATATTGTCCATTTTTATTCCATACTGACTGTAAAGTTAGGTATTCTCTGTGCCGGCAGCAGCATCGGAATTGCAAAAAATACGGAGTGTGTTTGGTGCTGCTAGTGGTATAGAAAATGACTCACTTCTTTTTCCCTGATTGTGGTTAGTCAGTGATAAAATCTTTCGTTCTCTGAAAATTTTTTTTTTATAAAACTACCACTGCGGTGGTACACTTTCAAATATACTAAAATGCACACTTTAAAAGTAAATTTTAGTACATTTTATTACTTTAAAATACTAATATGTGACCCTGAACCACAAAACCAGTCATAAGTAGCACAGGTGTATTTGAATGCAACAGCCACCAATACATTACATGGGTCGAAATGATTCATTTTTCTTTTATGCCAAAAATTCTGATATAATGGTCTGTTGATGGTAAAATAAGTCAAATGAGCAGGTTTTCGTTCCTATCTGGGGTGAAACACCTGGGCCTGTCCTCAGTCTCAGGTCTATCCTTGTGTGGGCTCGTCAAACTCACACGACTCCCTCTGTTTTATTCCACTGCGCACATGAAAGCGTTCATTCATCCCCCTCAACCAGCGACTTTAATTACCACTGTACTAATTACATCAAATCACTGACATCTCCATCTGATACGGCAGGGACTTCAAAGACTAATTGTCTCCGAGCCCTGCGTTTTGGGAAGAAAGCAATGCACAGAAAAACCAACCGCATGCTCTGCGCCTCTCTCTCATTCTGAGGCTCGTATTGTGTGTCAAGTGAACATTTCTGACTGTTTATTTACTGTTTTTTCTCCTCTCTCTATCTGTTTGCAGTACGACAGTGAAAACATGTTCATGAGTATGCCAGAGCCCAGCCAGGACTTTGTGCCAGGGAACCAGGTGGGTTAATTACTGCTCACTCCTTTTGTTTTAAGTCGTAATTAAACAAATTTAAGCCGGCGCATCGCAAATTAGAGCCGCTATCAGTCGCCACCATAATCAGGGGCTATTATAACATGTAAACAAAGCATTTAAAGCTTTGTCTCAGCTTAATGAAATGAAGCTTTAATGCATATTGTCGCAGGCTTTCATTTCCTCCATTTACACTTTCATTAAAAACTACACACTGTACGGACTGCAAACAAGTCACGGGTCTATAAAAGGCAGACTGCAGCACTTCTGAGCAATGCTCCTATACTTACGGCCGTTACTTAAAGAGGGAAGTTTATTTCAGGATACTTGTGCTTGTTTCGAACAACCAAGATAAAAGGCTGTTTCATCAGTGAAACTGGATAGTTAGAGCATCTTGCTATAAAAAGCACAGCTTGATTAAATTTTTAAACCGAAGCATGCAGTTCGGTGCATTAAGGTCAAGGGTGAACATGCCTGCTTGAGGAGAGCGGGCTGTCTTAGGGGACCTTTTACACGTTTGGCTAATGAATTAAGGCTACAGGTTAATTAGTGGCCCTCAGGACACCTGCCACATTCTGCTGTATGGAAATGAATGTGACATGTGCAAAATTGTAACTAGGATTTTTTTCCTGCTAGTTTTATCAGCCTGCAGCAGGCTATATGTAATGTTGCTGCTCTTTTAAAACATTTCCTTCCTGCTTTTGTCATGAGCTGTTTGGGTTTGGCCTGTTTTTATAGACGCATTGATCTGAACTATGCGCTTGCATTCTATGAAACTTAAGCGAGCTACATTTTGACATTTCGAACGCTGCACACAATGGGATGCTGAAATATTACTCAAGGTTAAAAACAACTTTTCCGCAGAGTGCCTTGACGCAGTAAACACAATGAAAGCACCGAATTCAATCTGTTTGTGGATCACAGAGTTTGGCCTTTAATGTAAGACATGTAGAGTGTAATGCGCAATAGCTCCCGCTCTAAAACAACCCCCCCTCCCTTCCTCGTCTCACTTGTGTTTTTCTTATGGCAAGTAAAAAAAAAAAGTGTTATGAAAAATTATTCCATTTGCAAAAGTAAATTTAATAATGAAACACGTTTTAAGAAAAAACTGTCCATATGGTTTGGCAGCCTGCTCAAAACATCTCCTGTCTTTTGGTTTGACATAAGTAACGTTTAACAGGTCTCTGTTCTGCTGAAACGTGTGAAGGTGCAATTCACACCTTTCTCACGCATGTCAAAAATTGTATATTTAAACTTAATCATGGATGCATTCGCTTGTGGTTTCACAAAGTTGTAGCTCTTTGTGCCCTGACAGAACAATCTTTAGGGTTTTTAGAGAAAAACCAAGTCAAGCGTGGGCGATATTGATCAATCAATTCACTAATGAGGTCAACTAGTCAAACTACATATAATATAATATAAAATAATTCCTCATTTGTAAGTTGCTTTGCACAAAAGCAACTGCTAAATGACTTAACGTAAATATAATAGAAACAATAAAAATAATGATATTAATAATAATGCATCATTATTATTAGTCCAATTAGAATATTACTGATTAAAAAAAAGGAAGTCATCGAACCTGATATAATATATGAATAATAGAAGCAAAAGGTTATTACTATTATGAAAGTAATTGAACATTACAACTAGCCAATCAGAGTATTTAATAATTTAAAAAAAGTCAGTCGAATAAAATTAATAAATAAATAAAATAAAAAAAGCATCTGTATAAAATAAACTGCAATAAATACATTTAACATTATCACTAGCTGATTAAAAGAAAAATAAAACTAGTCAGTCTAATGGAACAAATTAAAGAATCTACCCTAATCTAATCGAATTTAATCAAATATGTCTGTGCACAATCAATTATTGACCAAACTGCTGACTGTAACTAAAGGCCATTCACTGACTAAATCCATATGCCTGTTTATGATGTCATGTTGAAGTCACATGATTCGCTCTGGGTATGTCACAGTATATATACATAATCTTATGCGAGTCCTAAAAGCTCTTCAATAAGCATCCATAGTGCATTGTGATATAGAGAATTAGTGAGAATTACAGTCTAACCTGTAGGCTATAGAGAGTAAGCTCAACGGCTCTCAATAGCAAGAGGAAAAATAAATAAATGATATTTGACTCATGTATTATTCAGTGCGCTGTAGCAAATGCATTCAGGAGAATGTAAAGGAAAGTGCACTAAATGACAGGTCACTTGTTTGTTTCATAGAGTTTCTACCTCTTTAAACAGGAAACGCTGCACACGGTCCTATTGTGCCAGCCATTACACAGCCTGAAATTGATTTACAATGTGCATTGTCTGCATTGTGACTGCGTTTAAGGTGCTCACGCTGCATGTTTGCTGCAGCTTTAATGTCGGTGGAGATGAAAGATGCATTGAGAATCTAAAGCAGCACAGAGACAAAAAAAGAAAGAAAAAGGGATTGAAGAGTGATGAAAGTTGAATGGAGTCTTGCATGTGCTATCGTTTCTTGTTACCCTGCTGTGTTGGTTGACCCCTTGGCCTTGCATCCCACTGTAGTTCCGCGTGCCTGCCAGTCCCAGCCAGACGCAGCACAGCAACAAACAGGCCGGCGGCCACTGGAAAAGAGACACCCCTTCACACACGGACGGGCACCGTCTGACATGGGTAAATAACCCCACACCATCGCCGAGCAGCCGTCCATCAGTGCTGAATAACAGCAGCCTACATTGTTTGTGTGTCGTGTGCTTTGTGTGTCTCATTCATATCAACCCTTTTTACATTTATACCATTTTTACACAGACACCACAGGGCTCGCAAAATTTTTGGTAGCCCCCCCAAAAAAATTTTAGTAGCCCGAAAAAAAATATTATTTTTAATGTATAATATTGAAAAAAAGAAAACAAAACATCAAATCAAAAAAATGTTCAAACACAAATTACAACAGCTGTATAAAATAGTCAAATTACAATCAAATCAAACATTTGGTTTTAACTGCACAGAAATTTCTTTGAAGTCGTGTAGAACATGAATCATTCTGTGTCAGATGCTGAATCTGAAATTTCAACTGAAGTCACGGAAGAGGAAATGCCACTCGACGTTGAGGATAGCATCTGCTTTTTACCTCATTGTCAGATTTTTCAGAACGTTTCAGCTTTGTGGTAGAATGCTTTTCTTTGGCCGTCCCTTCTTCACCCTGACCACCTTATTTAGCTCAGCAGAACTAAAATACCTGCGCAAATCCATTTGCCGCTTATTTTTACCCTGGAAAAATACTACGGATTTTGTAAAAATGCAAACTCATTCTCTGCCAGCAGGAGGAGCTTTAAGCACCAGAAACGAGAGGTTTCCGGTAACGACTGTAGATCAAGCAGCTCTGAGCTTACAAACGCTGCCTTACATGGAGAATTAAATAAAAACAACATTTTCTAAAGACAGTCTTCATTCAGAAAATACTGTGATATAAAATACCCACGCCTCGGTTAGATTTTTTAACATGCTCATGTTTATTCGACTAAGCCTTTTGGAAAATCGGTCAGTTTTGATATCATGGTAGGTGGCCACAAATAAATAAATATATGGGAAACATATCCCACAGCACAATAAACTGAGAGTCCAATTGTATTTTTTGTAGCCGGTGACACTAACCAAACCAATAAAGAAACACAGATCAGTTAACTTCTGTCCAGGCGCGCGCGCCCGATGAAACTGTCTATACACAGTTTGTGCGATCATGGAAGTGAAAGTAAAAAAAAAAAAGTTAATTCAAACGCGATTTCAATACTTGACACATCGCCAGTGGCGCCCCGTTGCCTGAACATTACATAGTCAACCAACTATATTTGTAAAAGAATGCAAAAGCATTGAAATATTTTCCCCCTCTATATGATAGCCCGACGGGCAGGGCTAAGATGGATTTTGGTAGCCCGACTGGACGACACAATAGCCCCGGGACGTCAGGCTAGTGACTATTTGTCTAAATTGTTAATAAGAAATAAATTATTTTAAATATATATATATATATATATATATAGATTTAAAAAAAGAATAGTTTAAATCTATTGAAATATTTCTCCTGGAGGCTTTAATTTTAGTTTCAGTCTCACTATTGATGAGGACTGTATGATCTTTGAATAATATCTGTCTTTAAATGCAAGATATTTAAAGTGTATCTAAAGTATACTTGGAGGAGTAGCACAAGTAAATATCAGTTTTGACATGTAGGATGAACTGAAAACAAAAAAATCATAGCATCACTGTAAGTTTAATGTTTGGTTTAAATGCTAAATAAACAGTGACTCGACTTTCAAAAATATTTTGTAAAGACAATATTTAATAATGATAAATTTCTCAATTACAACAACTTACATTTATTTCCTGTATTTTAAAATGTGACCATATTATAACATGGCAATTTAGCATATCAGCATTTACACAACATGAATATGAAACAAACTAGCTTTCCAGCTAACTTTTGGAAGAGAAGCCACTTGTACATATAGCCATCTATTCAATCTAGTTCGCTAATTTAGAGAATGTTGTGTAGGGAACTCCTTTGCAGCATTACTGGGTGTGTATTGATATGACAGAAGGGCACTTACATAAACAAATATTTAATTATGTACATTAAGAGAAAGAAAAATAGCTAACCAGCAAGTCTGTGAAAAGGGTCCATTTTACTGTATACAGTCTTTAGACGATGTCTGT
>JAUCMU010000042.1:7804950-7829910 GCA_032275025.1 Enteromius treurensis | reverse complement strand
CTGTCCCTGCATCCTGCACTCCATTATTGTGTAGATCACACTTTTATTTGCCACTGATCTCCACATTGATTTCACACGTGTGAATAGGATTGCTGTAATCTTAGAGCTGCTTTGAGTCTGGCACTACTTTTATGTTTCCCTTTGAATCTTAAAACTCTCTTTGTAGATATTACTTCCTCTTGCTTATGAGCTGCAGTCTCTATTTTCTGCTGTTTTTGTGCTTCCTCGCATCTCTCTCTCTCTCGACTTCTCTCTTTCCCTCTGTTGGGAACAGGTAATTACTTTTATTGGCAACAACAGTTGAATTCACCTTGACCTCAGTGTGTGGTACGTAGCCACAAAGCTTTCTCCTGTTTTTAAACACACATTAACCGAATTAGAGAGAAGTGTACCCCTGTGCCTATTTTAAACTTCACACTCAGGAAGCTAAAACCGAAGCTGAAAAGCGTCCGCAGCCTCAGCGCTAAAGGCAAAACATGTACTTGCAATAGTGTCTTTTAATCTGCGCTATAATACAAACCAAAGGAAACCTGGAGAGCGGCCAAGGCCAAGTGTTAGGATCATGGCTATTATATGAATGGTTCGAGAAGTAGGTTTGATTTGATCTTTTTTGGTTGATTTTAAAAATCTAAAAGCTGCCGTGGTCTGTGCTCCGACGCTGTTTCTTTCATAAGCCGGTGCTCAGAGTGATTGGTGAGATCAATGATGTTGAGTGTACCGTTACAGATGTAATTTATGTGCAGAGATACTGAAACTAGAGGTGGCTCTTCAGATGGTTGCAGATGAAAGAGCAAAGCATCATGGACGGTGTTTTTTTGCATTGGGAATTTGGGGGAACCGTAAGATTTTGTAATGAACTTGAATGAGCTGGTTTCACTCTTACTAAATGGAGCCAATATGGAAACTAGCCAAAACTGGATTAGATTCAACATACCAAATACAATGGACAGACAAATAAACTATGAATAATAAGGTTTTATTTATTTATTTTTTTAATGCAGTGAAACACCGCTCATTTTACTCTTCAAAGACATAAAAAAGAAAAGGTAAATATTAGGCTATAAATAAGTTAGTTTTTATATTAACGTTAAGTTTATAATGTACAGAAGGTTTGTTAAAGACTTGCATACATTTAAACTATTTTCTGTTTATAAAGATTACTGTAATTTTAAGTGAGTGTTAGATGATGGCAAAGGTAACTTTAATGTAAACACAGAGCCTTAGTTAAAAAAAAATGTATATATACATATATATATTATATGCTATAATGTTGTTACAAAACATGGGGTAAGTTGTCACAATGGAACGTGCCATTAAAGGGTTAGTTCACCACAAAAAGAAAATTCTGTCATTAGTTACTCACCCTCATGTCGTTCCAAATTTATAAGACCTTTGTTCATCTTCGAAACACAAATAAAGATATTTTCAGTGATATCAGGGAACCATCTGACCCTCCATAGACAGCAATACAACTGATCCCTGATCCAGAAACGTAGCAAAAACACCGGTAAAACAGTCCATGTGACATCAGTGGATCAAATTCAGTTTTGCGACGTATGAGAATTTTTTGGAGCAAAAACATAACAAAAATGACATCATATACTCAACTATTCTTCTATGACTATAACATGTGCATGCTGTCACCCAGATGTAAACAAGGCTGATTACGGGAGAAGAATCAATTATGTTATTTTTGTTTTATTTGTGCAAAACTGATGTCACATGGACTGTTTTACCAGTGTTTTTACTACGTTCCTGGATCTGGGATCATTTCAGTTGTTTTGCTGTCTATGGAGGGACAGAAGTCTCGCCGAAATTTAAAAAAATATCTTCATTTGGTTTCTGAAGATGAACGAGGGTCTTATGGGTTTGGAACGACATGAGGGTGAGTAATTAATGACAACATTTTCATTTTTGGGTGAACTAACCCTTTCAGTAGCCAATTATAGGCTGTTTCCTATAGGACCCAAGGTTTTTTTCTCCATTCTCTCACGGATGGGGTTTTGGTTTTTTGCCGCTGTCTCCTCTGGCTTGCTTAGTTGGGGACATTTCTATTGATTATCGTTGTTTTGATTACAGAAACCCTCTCTGCGTTTGATAAATGAACAGTTTAATTTTTAATCATCATACATTACCACCACTCTGTTCTCGTACTTGATAATGTTCAGTGCTTTGCTACAATCTGTATTGTTAAAAGACATATATAAATAAAAGTGGTTTAATGATTGTTCAAACAGAAACAGTAAAATAGTTAGGACAAACATTTAAAACAATAAAAATGTGGACAGTAGCATTTAACAAAAAAAAAAAAGGGTAGAATTTTTATGTATTTATTTTATTTATCCATGTATTATGTGTGTATGCATGAAAAGGACAGTGTGCAAATATAAACATTCATGAATTTAGATGTACCTGAAGGCTAATTTTAATTGGTAGTCCCTTTGCCAGATGTAATTAGACCCAGTACTAAGAGGAAATTATTCATAATATTAATAATAATAATAATTATGATAATAATAATAATAAAATTATTTCAGTTATGTGACTACTTGCCCCAACATATAATTTATGGAAAATACCCTTGGCCATTTTCTATCGAAATCTTCAGTATGCTTAAATCTTGAAAACAAGCATGTGTTAAAATGACATTTAAAAACTGCCGTTAATCTCTAGGTTGAAATCTGTCTGACTTTTCGCCTTCAAAACATTCCCACTGACTGACAACACTTTTGAAAGCCTCGTAGCTGCTTGAAGTGACAAAATGTGATACCGTTATCTTTCTGAGCATCTCTGGATGTGGAGATCGGTTCCTCTCTAAAAGACATAACAATAATAACAGCCTTCAAAAAAGACTGAATTAATGAGATGTTTAAATACACAGAGCGTTCATCAGCCAGCACTGTCCGTCTGAGCACAGGTTCTCTTCTATCGTACCATCTCCTCTCATTCCCCCTTCTTCCAACCCAAACCATGTGTTTCTTGGCCATTGAATAAAAGCCACATTTATTAACCCAAAATGGCAGAGTGCTGAGCACATGTCAGGCCACAAGCGCTCTGTATCAACGTTTATTTATTTTAATGCAGCAGCAAGATGAAGTAGCATGTGCCAGCGATGCTAGATAAAGCCGACTACAGGCATACACTCAACGAACACTAAAAATATACACACGTCTCATATTTCTGGACTACTCTCAAAGACACTACTTGTGAAAGTGCCCGCTTTGACTCACAGAGTGAGCAATGTTCACCCCAACAACAGGTTTTTGTTTTAACCAGATAAGACTGATGTTTAATGATGATGATGATTCGCCCAGCTGTATCTGTCTGATCTGTGTCACAAGATGCAAAGCAGCATACAGGAAGAGTATATCCGATATTATTAACTATAAATGCAGCATAGATACAATGTGTTATTTGTTGGTGGCATGCACAAAAAAACACATATTTGCCCACCGTGATGGTTTGACATGTATATAGTCTCTGATGAGGGGGGTTGTCAGATTTCTGTGTGGGTTTATATAGAGGTGCTCGTATCTATCCCCCTCCCCCCAGATGTTGCGGAGCTCTTGTGGGACCAGGAGAAAGCTGTGCATTTTAAACATGCATAAACTAACCTCGTGGTCTCTCCGGGGACTGAAGAGGCCCGTTCTTACATGTGTTTTTTACTGTATTTCAGGTACAGATTTTTTTTTTTCTCTTGAGCCAAAACCCATGTACGTATACACCATGTTTATAGAATTCTCCAACAGGTCTTAAATGTTATTTTTTAGCATTGTTTTTCTCATAATATGCATTATTCAGATATTCATGAATTGCATATTCATGCATGCATGAGCCTTAAAGCCTCAAAGGCATAGATGCAGCGTGCAGGACAGGGAGTGGTCGTTTGTGGACAGCGCCAGTATGCTTTGATGCCGTTTGGTTTATAAAATGCGCCGGCTCGGGTCAGATGAGGCTTCACACGCCCTCGTGTCCCATCCATTCGACAATGTAAAAACCTCATTCAGGATGCTTGACCTTGATGCTAGCACAAGACAGACAAGCCCTTCTGCGTTTATCCAGATGCTCTCAACAGTAATCGGCGGCTCAGTGGGTCCTAGGTTGTTTTGGGGGCCCGGCCAAAGAATGCTGCATTCAAATGATCACCGCCCCTGGGTCCCAGAGGAATTTAATACAGGCTGAATTGCTTTCGTTGCCTCTCTTACACAATCCCAGCCTAGATTGCAAATGAAAAATAAAATAGGGCACCTTATTATGTTTAACTACTGTAGCATTTAACCTGACATCTTCATTATTCAAAATTACGTTATGAAAAAGCCGCCTCATCTGTGGGTGCAGGTTACCATTGTTTACGCTTCCTTTTGCTGCTCTTTGGCAATTTAATTGGTGGAAGGGCATGACAACATGTTGGAGCACTCCTTGTGCCGCATGGAGCTCTGGGTAATGATCCACAGCCAATCCTGGAGTGATCATTTAAATAGAGTTGGTTTATTTCTGAAAGTCAATTTCTGCAAAGGCAAATACCTTAAAGTGTTGTCTAGAAAGAAACAAAAAAAACATTTGAAGAGTTGCACTGCTAATGCCTAAGAAAAGAAGACATGGCTCATTTAACGCTCATTGACATTTTTGCCCCAATACTGAATATTGTCACACTCTATGGGGTAAATTGTAAATTTTCACCGTCAATTATAGGCTTTCAGCCAAATCCGAACAGTGAAACAATTATGAAATTCAATATTAAAATGCATGACTTGCCCTAAATGTAGTTTATTAATAATGAAAAGGAATACATTTATTTCTCTATATGTTGAAGTATTTTATTTTCTTTATGGTCTGTCCCGTTTAAAAATGTATTTTATTGCTAGTTATTAAAAGATTTTAACGCAACTAGAGATCAGAACACATTTGATTTAAAACTTCACCGAGAGACCTATCCGTCTAAATTGTATTTCTATCAGAAAGCATCTCCTAAATTTGTTTTAATGCATTTTGTGGCGTAATGATGGAGCGGATCTCTTATCTCGAAATGCACGTTTTCTCATCCACCTCATATCTCAGCATGCGTGCACTTCTTTCATAATGACGAGCTGATTTACGCCTGTCAAGACGGAAGGCTTATAAACAATCTACATCTCCATTGTGAGGCTGCAGTAATTTAATGCGCAATTTCTGCTGGTGAGGCATTTCTGCCACTCACTCACTACACTATGTTCAAAACACAAGAGCTCGCTTCATATCTTTCCAAACTCTCTCTCTCTCTCTCATTTTTCCCTTATTGTCAGTGTAAACCACATCAGATACATGACTATTCCCCCAGTTTATTCCTCTCTCCCCCTCTGCAGCGGAGCTTTGATTGACTGCTGACTGTGAAGTCGCCCATAGACAATGATTCCATACAGCCATCATGACCATCATCAGTAATTGATAGTAGATTTAAATGACTCTCCTGCTCATTTGCCATTCATCTCCCACCAGTCCCATTACCCTTGTGCTATTTGACAGGCAATAACCTCCCTGAGAGATTTGTTGTCCGGTCGAAATGATGTCACATGAAATGGGCAAGGACTTGTGCGTTGTGGATCTCAAAACTTGTCTTTTTTTCCCCCTTCCCCTCCTTTGCATGCAATGCGAATGAGGGTTGTTGGGAAACTATGTGTCATCCGAAGTCCAGGTTTACACAGAAATTGTAGTTTGTCTTCAATGTTTCGTTTATTGGTAAATGAAAAGCTTGGCTTTTAGAGGAAAGCCGCACACCTAAATTAGGTTAAAATTACACATAGCGTTTCGAAGGTAACTGGATTATGAATAGTAAACACTGAGCTGAATGTACAGATATTGTGTGGGTAATTTCCCACAGCCCTGACTCAGTATATAAAAAGTGCATTTACTTCATTTCATATTACGTGATTCAGATCAGAACTTTCTGACCCTGGAGGTTTTATTTAGTTTCATAAGATGATGCAAAATATTTCGATTACCAAGGACATGACTCCAGGTTTTTTTTTTTTTTTTATATGTGTAATTTCAGAGGCTGGAATTGGAAAAAATGATCTGACGCATAGCACATATCTCTTCAGAAAATGTATTTATTCAGATTAGCTGGAACTTTTTTTTGCAGTTTCTAGTTAAATAAGTAGATCGGATCAGTGTTTTGATATGTTTCTATCCACGGCTTCACCTAAAGTCGACGAAAACACACAGATGAAGGAAATGTTTGCAATGCTCTTAATTTTTGTGCGTTTCATTTTTTTTTTTTTTTTTGGAGCCACACACCACAGCACAGGGTTATTTATTTCCTGTGTTCTCTTTCTCGTACGCAGCTCAGTGTCACAAAAAAAGGAAAGTGTAAAAAAAGAAAGAAAGACACATCACATCTATAACCGTTACAACACGCAAACATAATTGCACTGTTTAAAACGGGCAGCGGTTCCTGCTCTTAATTTCCACCTGAATATAATCATTTTCTTTTCTTCGACAAGACGTACATTGCACGCATGTATCAACAGCAATCGAAGCCCACTGCAAACAGTCGTCTTGTTTTATGTGATTTATTTTTTTTAATTTGGCAGTAAAATCATTCCTCTAAGGGCCTTACTGTATGAATTATGCCAGCATATTTCCCGCAAACAAACGCAGACATCTGTGAGGCACAACACAATCAAATATGCAAATGAGCATGATACATTGGCTTTTAGAGGCAGAAGTAGGAAGCTCATTAAAACGATTATTGCAATCCTTAAAAGTAACAGTTGGACTGTTATTTGAGTTGAGTTTGAATTTGGAACCAATTTCGTACCTAATTGCCTGTAGTTGGCTGTCTGACAGGTTCATTTAGTTTGCTGCAAATAAAAGCTATGTATTAGAGATAATAAAGCAGCAGAAAAGAGAAGCCCCTTTGAAGGTAAAAAGAGAGGGATCGTTCGAGTCGAATCAGAGGCTGAGGCGCATTCGCACTTAGTGTTCGCCACGACGTGCACAGATAATAAACTCTCAGCCTTCTGATAACTGTATATATATATATATCTACAGTATTTTACTCCAAGGGAGTGTTTACAGAATAATTTATGATTTTGCTTGGATTTGTACAGCCTTTCATCTCCTTATCTGCTTTACATCTTTTTCATCACAGTGTAAACTGACAGGGGCTGGAGGAGGCAGAGCGCAGGACAGCAACACGGCCAAAGCAAACTTCACAGCCAAAGCGCAAGTGACTGTTCAGCCTCATAAAAGCAGCCTTTTGTTATAGTCTAATGAGATTGATTGACCATTTGCATATCATTTTACTTCCTCAAAGGCTCAAATAGTAGGAATGAATCACTGAAATGCGCAGCGCACTTTGATGTACTTTTTTCAGCCTTTCATTTGCTGCGTATATAGTTGCGATTAGTCTCTTTTCTGTTATTGATACAGCGTGAATCATCGCCGTTGCTTCGGTGGCAGAATATACAACATCAAAGAATGTTGGTTTTCAACAAGATTTTTTTGTCTGTGCCGTAACCCATTTCATTCTCTTATTTATAAGTATCAAATGGACAGTCTGTCCTTGTACTAGCCTACGGTTCACCCCCCGTTGTGCATTATTTCAGATGAACTGTTTGGAAAGCCTTTTTTTCATGCTGCATTTGGAGACACTCTGACAAGAATTGCGTTTCACCATCTATTTAAAGTTAAAATGTGCTTTTTGTTTGACGTGGTACCATTTGTATTAGATTCCATTGTATTTACCTTTGAATCAATGATTATAGATGAGAAAAATGCATCATATTCATCATCGCTAATGACTAGTCTGTCAAAAATGAATCCTCTTTTGAAGAAAAAAAAACATGGTTTTGTCATGCTCCCACACTTATGTAATCTGTGTTGGGACGGGTCACGTAACCTCTCGGTCTCTGTTCTTCCCAGCAGTCCTACCCAGTGCCCAGTCTTGGGGACGAAGACTTCAATATCCCACCCATCACTCCCCCGACCCTCCCTGAACACATGCTGGCACACTTGCCCGAGTCTGAGTCTGGAACGTACCATCACCTGTGCCCCCCTGTCTCCCAGAATGGACTGCACCACTTTCACCTGCAAGGAATGGACCTGCAGGGCATGTCGGTCCCTAATATGTTGGGTCAAGATGGCGGCCTGCTCACTAACTCTCTCTCAGTGGTGAGTATTGGCGCTGAGGCTGATGATGTTTAAATTAAGTGTGAGTTATAAAGTCACAATAATAAAAGAGTTAAAAATCGTATTGTGGCATTTAGTCGCATTATGAGTTATTTTAAGTAATAAAGCAGCAATGTAGTTAACATAGATGCAGTTGAGAGATACGGAGTCACATTTTGAGATCATTTTGAGATAAAGCACGTTGTTATTCACATTGAAAGAGTGAAAAAAAGGTTTCCTTATTTAGATTTTTTTAAAGCTGAAGCATAATTGTGCTTTCATGTAATCTAGTGGAAAATGACCAAAAACACAGTTTCTTTCTATGTGGAGGAAACTTCACCGTAAGATGCACAACGCTCTCCTCTGAGATGTCACTAATGCATTTCGCGTGACAGAATTACGCAACACCAAAGTCGTTTCAGTGCCCAAACAATGATTTAATTGACACAAATGAAACACCTCAACAGAGATTATAAGAGGTTGGAGCAGCATATAGAATGATTGAGATAGCACCCAGCAAATGAGAGCTAATGTGATTTAACGCACAGTGAAACAATGCCAAATTCCCTATTGGATTAAGTTAATTAAATATAATTTAGCATCAAGGCACTCCTCCTAATGCATTCTGCTTGCCATGTAGCTGTACTAGATAGTTTTACAGTGCATTCAGAAATTGTAGATATGTTTGAAAAACTTTTGAAACTTGGAAAATAATGTTAATAAGAAGAATAATGTAAAGTAAAACTAAACATCTTTAATGAAAGAAAAATGTAAATAAATGTAAATAAATATTATATTAATTTATATAAATGTAAAATATCCACATACACATTGCACTAGTATATATATATATATATATATATATATATTAGATTTAGTATTTTACATAAATGTATACATTACTTGCTAACTTTTTAACTATTTTGTTACTTTATCCTTCTCTTGTTTTTATAAAATGTCGATATTGATCACAAATATCTACAAATCGCTGCTACTTCTGCAGAAATGAAACCCAAACCTTGAATTTTTGGTCAAGTGCAAGAAACCTCATAATGTGATTATGACACATATGAAGTGCTGGTGAACTGTGACTAACTGGTTGAAGATGAATGCGAGATGTGCAGCTAATCTGACGCTTGAGTCAAACTGAAACTTCTCCTCTTCATCTCTCACCTATTGTTTTCCACATGTTCCATGTTTGGGGACAAACCTAAATATTGAGCGTTATTTTTGTGTGTGATTAAACCCTGTTAATGATAACTTATTTTTTGTCTTGACCTTTGTTCGATTATACAGGCGCAGATGATTTATCTTATGATCGGAAATGAGCGCACCAAGGCAAAAACGACAATATACGAACAATAAATGCACCTTCAAGAAGACTCTCTTAAACTTCCATCGAAAAGATTTTTAACGAATAACATACACATGGGTGGCTAAAAAAGAAACAAAAAAACACACGGAGTGACATGCACACTGAAAGATATTGAGATTCACAAAGGCATTTGTTCTTTTCACCTTAATGTTCTCAGTGCTCGGAGAACATCCATTTAGAGCGGCTATGAATTATGGTTGCCAGGCAACGGGACAGAGAGCTTGTAGCTGCAGTGGAGAATGAAAGAGCTAGCTGATGGAATTAATTTTCTCTCAGCATTAGCCTGTTGGAGCTGCCTTCTCTGGTGGAACAGAGAGTGCATTTATGTGCCTCTTACATTTTGCATTCATTTTATAGGTCTCGGAGCTTGCATTGTTTAGCCAGCAGAGATAGTTGAGTGAAATGTGCTTCACCTTAAAAAGTATTAGATTAAAAGGAAAATTATCTCATAAGGTTTCACCATCCCAAAGAATGAAAGTAAATGCTGGCGAATGACTAAACGGATCCCACTAGTTCTGAGAAACGTATAACGTCTCATCGGGCCGTTCTGATGAGCTCGGTGATCCGCATAAAACGCGACGAATTTATTGGAAACGCTCAGGTAAGGTTGGCTTTCTAGAAAGCCACATGTCCGCTTAAATAAGCACAAGTTGATGTGTGTAAAATGTGCAAATCTAAACAGAGCTGACAGCGGAGGAGAGAGAGAGAGAGAGAGGGCGTGAGCCGAAAAAGCAGCGAGATCGTCCATCATCAGCGCAAAAGCCACTAAATCCTCATCCAGCGGTGGCCTAAATAAAAAAAAAAGGAACAGTAATGGACATAAATCTCCATTTATTGTAAATTTGCAGCAAAGCCTACAGTTTGCAGCACTTTGCTGCGCGCTGCAAAACGGGCACATTTGAGACCTTGAAAGTGCAGCGTGACAAGCCACTTCTATTAGGCTGCTTTGGCATAGATCATTTACAGTGAAGTTTAATAAGAGACAGGTATTTGCGTGCGCTCGTGTAGAATTGGAGCTGGAGCAATTAAACTCGGGCATGTCCAAATGACAGATGGTGTAATACGGCTTCAAGCTTTTATATTCCAAATTACCTCACTTCTCATATGTCATAAATATCGGGTGTTTTCCTTCGTGCAGACTGTGACAAGCTATTATAGCCCAAAAAATAAATAAAATAACAGCGGATTAACTGGAGAGCAAAGGAAATTAATAGCTAAGATTATGTCGGAATACATTTCGACTGATCAAAAGAGTAAACAAGAAGCCAGCATGTCTTTTTGCTTATAAAGATCTACAGTAACGCAAGGACATGAAATACGCCCTCATTACTCTGCCTGAAAAAGTCCTTATCATTGGGCTGTGGTTTTATTACCCTGAGCAAACAATTGGCTCTGATCTAGTCCAGCACTTAAGCTATTTATACCTTTTTAATGGAAACAGAAGGACATGAAAGTGCCCCTGAAGTGACAGACGGAGTAAAGTAGACATTATTTTCCCTCCCTTTAAAATGTCATTGGACTCTATGGAAAGCTGGGCTTTTCTCGCCCCTTTCATGGGTCTCTGTAGCGCACTGTATGAAGATAAGCATGCAAATAGTCTCTTACTGTACGTGTGATTACAATTTGCCCTGTGATTTAAAGGAAATTGATATCAAATGAGTATGACCTCCTTTGCAGCACGGGTCAGTGGATCTGATGAAAAAACAGCCAGCCCAGGCAGCCATTTGTTATTTAAAACTTCAAAAGTGCAGAACAGGCAACCTTTAGGGCTTTTGTCTGTGACCTCGTCACGTGACCTCTATTCATCCCCAGCAAGCCTTTGTCCTCTGTATAGTGGAGATTAATGGTGAGCCCCGATGATAAATACCATCACAACCTGGCTCTGACAAACGCGATTTGAGTGTTTTTCAGCAGCCATGTTGATTCGTTCGCCGCAAACTTGGGAAATTTCGCTAGTTATTGCGATATGTTTAAATAATCTGTCTTTGACTGCACTCTTAGTTTCTTTTAGAGAGCTTGTCCTGCCTCTAGGTTTTGTTTTACCAAGAAATAGAAAGTGACCTTTATCAGCATGCGTGGTTTTTAGTTCAAATCTGTTTTCTACCCAAACTGACCACATTGTCTAATTACCCACACAAGGTGGGTATTGTCTGGTTAAATAGCAGAAAAAGTCCCCCTCGAGAAAATACAGATGTTTCACAAGAAATCGAGTGGGAAGGGTATAATACTGAAAACACTAAGGGTATTAATGAGGTGCGTATGAAGGTGAACGCATTTCGCTGAAAAATGAAACTTTCTCCTATCCATTAACATTCTTATGGTTAAACCCCCTGAAAAGTTGAACAGCTTTCCACTGCAAACTTTTTTTTCCGGCCGTTTCATGAGAACTTGACATTTTCACCCGTGTCAGTTTATGATTAGTCAGTTAACCGCTTCAACCGCACAGATTGAAGAATTTCCTATTCATATTGCTGTGTAATGTTGTCATGTAGCTAATCCGTCCAATCAACCGCTCACGGATACGGGCCGAGTTCTCGTAAACGAATAGTCTTTCCGATGCTCCATGACATGACATAAAAAACTATTCTATATATTAAATTAAATAATCAAATGAAACACTTTTGTTGGTTTTACAGCTAATCTGTAAGTTTAAAATATGTTTATTGCCTAATTTAAATAAAAAATTAAAATAAAAATTTCACCGCACCATTCAAAAATGCATTACAACATGGAATGCCTTTTAAAATATTACACACAATTTTTCCCTGCGTTGCATTAGCATTATTCAGCTCTCTCAACAGCTCTCTTCTAAATAAGATTTGTTCGAAAGCAATTCCAGTGTGTTTTGAGTAATGAGGGTCCAGTGTGTCTGAAGTGTTTATGTGGGGAGGGAGACACAGAGTCACCTGTCCTTCAGAGAAATGCCCGTGGCCTCTAACCCCAAAGCTCCACCTGTCGGGGGCATTGTGTTGCATACAATGGTGGGCGTGGGGTACATTTCAGGTCACCTGTTGCTTCAGACAGTATCAGGTGACGGACTACAGCTACAGGGCTTGTCCTTGTCGGAAGTGATTTATCCCCCAGATACAGTGTACAAAAGCTATGTTTCTACACCCTGAAACAGACCAGCATTCACAGCAGCAGAAGATAGTGAAAACCCAAACCTGTCATAAACTATGGATGGAGATATTAGTGCTAGTTAACACTGAGATTATGCTCGTATGTACAGCTAGGCCTTTAAGGGAGTTCTATTGTAACTGTTTTACTTTACATTTGACTTTTAAATGAATATTTGGCAACACTTCGGCACTTTGGTAACAGGACCAATTCTCACTATTAACTAGTTGCTTATTAGCATGCATGTTATTAACATATCGCTTGTTTATTAGCACTTACTGCATAACCATATTCTACATCTGCCCACGTCTATACAATAACTAAACCTAACAACTACCATACTAACTATTAATAACAGCACCAAATTAGGAGTTTATCGAGGCAAAAGTCATAGTTAATGGTTTGTTTATAGAAAGACATGGACCTTAAAATAAAGTGTGACTGAATATTTCAAATTCTATACAAGTTTAGAGTAATAAACAACTTTTGTGGCATAATGTTAAAAAAAAAATACTATGGTGAAGTGAATGAGGGATTTGCATTTTTTGAAAAATATTCAATGTTACGGATGAAAGGAATAAACGAGAAATCATTAAACTTTCAGTGAAAAGTTATAATTTTACAACTTCATCGCCATGGCAATGACATTTCTTAAACCGTAAAACCTTCAAATATCTTTCTAAAAAAAATACCTTATAAGTTATTTTGATATAAATATATCAAACATACATCAATGTGGCCTATCATTAACAATAGTCCAGTTGATTTTGCTACAAACTTTCAGTTTATTTGAAAGATGCATTTGCAAACCTAGGTCTTTTTGTGTGAATCTTCCAGATGCAGCAAATGGTCAACTCAGACTCACGTTACGGCGGCCACCATCAGGTGGACACGCTCAGACCCAGGGTCCAACCTGGCATGGTTCCTCAAGGTCAGCTGACCACTATCAACCAGTCACAACTCAATACTCAGCTGGGTCTGAATAATAACAATGGCACCCATGGATCCCCATCTCCACCGGAGAGCAAGTCCGCCACTCCCTCCCCCTCCAGCTCTGTGCATGAGGACGATGCAGATGATGCTGCCAAGGTGAGAGAGAGAAAGTGTTTTACCCATTCTGTGATCTCATGAATATAAAAGCTTATCTTCTTCACACACACACACACACGGTCACATAGACTGTTTAATGCACTGTGGCAAAATAGAGTGTATTAAAAGGAATGAGTCACTGCTGACCTTTCAGCAAGTTGTACTGCCATGTTTCCTTAAACATAGATTTGCTAAGACACTGATCTGCCTCGAGTCTCTCCTTCACAGACCAAAAATACAGTACATTTTCTCCAAAACTCAAAACAGTACTGATCCTCTGGAAAGTGTGGTCTTTTATACGCTCTGCTAAGATACTTTTCCTAACGCAGAAGACACAGTTCAGCATTAAAGAGTCAAGAGCTGTATAAATATACACCCTATGAGCTGCTCGTGTTTATATAAAGTGTCACAGTAAGATATTTCAGTGACTTAAATTAAAATGTCACGGAAAGTTTATAGTTAGGACTGTTATGATTATAAAACATTAGTCTTGTGACTAATTGTCATACAAGTAATTTAATTAATGGTCTTTTTAGATAAAATAAACGTTATGTAACAGTGCTAAAATGTAGCTCAACACACATACACCGCAAAAAAGTATTTTTCGCAGTGAACATGGATACAAATTTTATTTTATTTTAAGGAAACTTTTAAATTATTTTAAGGCTTTCTTAAAAATATTTATTATTTAATGAATATTATAATATAGCTATAAATATATCTATAATATTTCTACACTGTAAAATGTGCCTTTTATAGTATTTCTTCATGCAATTCAAATTCCCTTTATTGGTTAGAAATATCTGATTGTCCTTTGAAGTGTACAGATCTGTAACATTAAACAGGAATTTATATAATAATCACATGCCCTATAGATGCCGTATATTAAAATTAATATTTCATTTTCTAGAAATTGTATTTTGCAGCTGTAGTCTTTATAGAAATGCTTATCCGGTGATCATAAACAACTACAAACATCACAGAAAATTTTTGGTGAAATTGCGTGGGAACCCGGTACATACAGTACGAATAATACACGCTAGTCATTAAAATTTAAAAAGTAGCTCCAGGCTTTGGAGACAAGGCTCACTAACTAGCTTTAGGAAGATGATTCATTCATAAAGCTGTTATTATGGCTTAATCTAATTGGATATCTATTGTTTACTACAATGAGCCCCTCTCTTTTCAGATCAATGGGGCAGAGAAGAGAGCAGCCACAGACATGGCCAAGAAGCCCAAAACCCCCAAGAAGAAGAAGAAGAAAGACCCCAACGAGCCTCAGAAGCCAGTGTCAGCCTACGCCCTGTTCTTCAGAGACACGCAGGCAGCAATCAAAGGCCAAAACCCTAATGCCACATTTGGGGAGGTTTCTAAAATAGTGGCGTCCATGTGGGACGGCCTGGGCGAGGAACAGAAACAGGTGATTTTTTTTTTCTCTCTCTCTCTTTAATAAACCCTGCTCGTGCAAACGTGAAAAGTTCCTTTATCTCGCTCAGATCTTGTGGCTGACTCGTAAAGACTGAGGTAATGCAGGAGGAATTAGATTACTGTGTGTTTCTATACACACAGCACACTTTTTGTTTGTTATCTAAGGTATTATCTACAGTATATACAATAGTAAATCCACATAACGATTTGTTATGACAGCAGATGCGATGACGCACATATTGGTCAGAACATTTGTTGATTTCCCCTTGTGCAATCAGAGAATAACATTGTCTCCGCAGTGTTCCTGTGGTCTAACATAAGCGTGGTTGTGCATGGTAGGGGAAGTCTTAGAGTCAGGTGTGAAAACAGTGCAATATGTGAGATTTTTTTTTTTATTGGAACATAACAAACAAAGGTTTTGTGGGGTCTGCTTATCGCTTCTCAAGTTTCGTTTACATCTCGCATGAATACCGTTTTTATTTTTTTACATTTTATTGCCTAAAAAGGCAGGAAAGGTTACTTTAGAAATTTAACAGGTTGCAGATTACAAGCTACCCTATTTAAAATTTAACAAGCAATGTAACCGAATGCTTTTTGCATTTTTTAACAAATGTTAACAATTTTCAAACATTTAAAGCAACAGGGTTAACTTTCATCACTTGAATTAAGATTATAATCATTTCATTTTAAAGCACAGTCACCCCATAATGATCAAAATCTATTTTAAATACAGATTTAAATCTAAGATACAGTTTAATAGCTATGCAAATGTTTTTGATTTAAAATACTATCCAGAATATAATAATAATAATACAGAAAATACTGGCATCTTACAATCATTTTGGGGAATAGTTAGTTACTCTTAAAAAAATAAAGCATAAATACAAACCCAAATATGAAATAAAATAGTTATATAACAAGCTATTCTGTGTCTTAAACTCCTGCAGTCAATGCAGTTTTGGAAAAAAATCTTTTAATCTTTGAACTTTTCATAAGTAACTCAATTTTCTCAGTAACTGATTACAGTTACATTTATTTTTTCTTTCAAATTAGGACCATTTCTTCTCATAGTAACATATTGCCTTGTAATAACAATAAATCATGCATAATTACAGACAAGTAACCAAACATAACCATACAGCAAGTACTTCTATAATTACACTGTAACAAGGACACCTTAAAAATAAAGTGTCACAAAACATTTTAAAATCTGACACAAAGAAATGCACAGTTTACCCCAAAAACTTCAAATACAAAGTACAATATTTTGAAGGACATTTCAGCTGTTTTCGTCTATGCAATGAAAGTCACTGGAGTGCAAAACAACACTGGAACTGTATGTTACTTTTTATTACAACAAATGTGTATGTTAAAGTGTTGTATTAGAGCTTATGTAGTACAGTAAATACCCCTTGTAAATGTTTAAAACCCTCATTAAGACTAAAAGCCGTGACGAAGAAAAGGATTAGCACTCATGTTAACACCTAGGCTGTTGTTTAGGGTGTGAATTTAGGTTTTGAAGAATGACATGACTACGAGAGCTGCTTCTGATTTCAGAATAAACACAACCGAAAGTACCCATTTCTCTCACCAAAGCCACCTGACAGCATCTACAGTCATAAAAAGCTTTTTTTTTTTTTTGTAGCCGTTAATTTTGTGCTCTTTTCACTATGTAAAACACTTAGCCGGTGAAGCTGATGAAAACACTTAAAAGTACTTTTACTCAGGAGAGGATGTTTGCCTGATAAAAGAACATCATGTCTCTCTGCGTTTTTTTTTTTTTTTTTTCTATCTCTCCTCTGCTCTTCTCTTTTTAGTAGAGGTCTATTGGTTAAGGTAATAACAGAACAGATGTATTGATGGGCAAATAATTACACATATGTCCCAACTGAAAGGGGAAATATGGACAGTCCATAAAGGCAGAAGAACAAGCGATGGATAAAGTGGCCTGCACTCAAGCACCATTTCAGTGCTCCAACAACAATTACGCATTATGGCTCATAAATGGACTGCCATTAGATCCCATTTCTAAGAATAATTGTGCACAGGAACATGAAGAACAGCTTTGGCCTCTTAATATATTTTTTTCTTTGTTTGTTTGTTTTATCGTGGCAGATGTACAAGAAAAAAACAGAGACCGCAAAGAAGGAGTACCTCAAACAGCTGGCTGCGTACAGAGCGAGCCTCGTGTCTCAGGTAAATGACTCTGGGCTACTGATATGCATACTTGCTTTAAAACTGTGATGTTTGAGAAGGGACATTTTGAAATGTTCCTGTTTGGCGGTTTAGCGATGTGTTTGAGACAGCTTGAGTAATAAATAGACTCCAAGATACGCCTAAATGGAAATATTATGAAGAGAGTGTGAAAACAAATAGTATGCTATAACAGTTTGAAAGAAATCTAATATTGAATATATATATATTGTGTAGCAAGATTTAAGGCAAGCAACCTTAATGGAAATATTGCCTCATAATAATATTGTTTATTATTAAAATACATATTTGTATCTTATATATATATATATATATATATAATGTATTTATACACACACACACACACACATAAATATAACTATATATAATCTGAATCTTAACATTTATAACGATGTATTTCAAATTGTGACTAACTATTTTTAATATATGTATATTAATGCTGTCAAATAATTATTTGCGATTAGTCACATGTTTTTCTTTACAAAATATGTGTATGTATATATAAATGCACACTTACATGTATATAGTTATGTTCGTATTATGTATATGAATATATAATAAATGCATGCATGTGTTTGTTTTTATATAGACATAATAGATATAGATAGTACACACACATGATGTAAACAAAAACTTTTATTTTGGATGCGATTAAAGATTTTACATAACTAGATTTAAATAATTGAAACATTTAAAATGTATGAATGTATTTTAGTATATACTAGATACTTAATATTTAGTATAAACGTATATATGAAAGAAACATTTAGGTCATGCAGCATTCATCAGACAATAAAAAGCAGGAGAATTTTGGAAATTGACCAAAGAAGACTGTTTTATGCAGCCTACAACTAAGCCACTTTTTTAACTTTCTCTAGAGCTACAATGACCCAGGAGATGTGAAGGCATCACAGGCCTCTCAGATGCTCGGACCCAAGCCACCAATTTTCTCCGGGGCAGGCCAGTCTCACCCAGGTCTCTACATGGCTCCTCCGTACCACCAGCAGCCAGGACTCAGTCCCCACCTTCCCCCGATGCAGCCAGGCCTAGCACGAGGTGGTGCATCCCGGCCCAGCATGGGCAGCATGGCGGGCTCGTCCCCCCCTCCGCTGCAGATCAGCCCCCCTTTACACCAGCACCTAAGTCTCCACCAGCAACAACAGCAGCTCAGCAGCCACCCGCTGCCCATGCACTCCCCATCCATGGCCCAGGTGAGACGTCTACTAATCACACATTTTTTGCTTCTGAATTGCAAGCTAACGTGTACATTTAAAATAAGTGCCTATATTTAATAACCATTTTAAAGAAAGAAAAACTGTGATAAATTGTTCAAAAGTGACAGTAAAGACAAAAGAAAGATTTCTAATTTAATGTTGTTCTTTCTAGTCATCAAAGAAAAAAGTAGCGCTGCATTCACAAAAATATTAAACAAGATTTTAACATTAATAATAAGAAATATCAGCATAATAGAATGAAGACTAAAGTCAAAGTAAATAAAATGGGAAATATTTTTACTGTAAAATTGTAAAGTAGGTATCAAAATTTTAGATTGTAATTATTTTACGATATTGCAGTTTTACTGTAAAATAGAAAATAATTATTTTAAATTGTAATGACATTTCACAATATTCAAATAAGTGCAGCCTGGGTGAGCAAAATCATAATTTTCAGAAGTTTAGGGTCAGTTTATGTTTATTCTGTGGCACCAAAAATATATTTATATAATATGTATTTAATTTTTATGACTGTACATATATAAAATATTTGGTGCCATCCACATGCACAAATATTGAAATTCATACTTTCAAACTTAAAATCAACATGAAATTGAATTATTTTATGTACTCTCTCGCACTTCAAGTGAACAATTAACCCCAACCAAAGACCACTTATATACGGAGCACTTTTCACCATCCAATCGATTCTCAATGGATAGCATCAATCCTTACATTTTTCTTCTTCTTGTAATGTGAAATATATCCTATTCTGGAAATAAAACAGGTTGCAAACTCTATTTTATGTTGACTTCAAACAAAAAATACATTTTTACTGTTTTTAAAGCAAATCCAAAAAGAGGCAAGACAGACACCACGCCGGGCCAATTAAAGGATCTGCTCCCCCTCCAATCTATTTTCCATAAACCTCTCGGAGAACCCGCCTTGTCTGATTCTCCTCCAATTTCCATTATACATTATCGTGGAGCAGATAGCGAAGCATATATATGTGTGTGTATGAATGCGAGAGTGGAGGAAGTGCTGTTTATGCAGCAGATGCAGCACCGTTTCATTTTTCATCATTTCCGGCCCCTTCAGCCTATCTCTCGCGCCGGCGAATGAGGTCAAGAGAGGAACCATTAATATCTGCCAGCTTGTTTTATGTCCACACTGTGCAAAAAAAATAAAAATCCCAGCGTATCACACAGACAGATTTTCAATTTTCTCTCTGTAATAAACAGATGCATTAGGATTTGGATGTGACTTAAGGTTGCACAAAAAAACTCACATTGAGATTGATGAATACATCAGTGTGGAAGACAAAACGCCTCAGCTATCTGATGAAAACAGTTTTTCAGGCCGGGCCGAAGGAAATGAAATTAGTTCTCCGCTAAAGTGTATAGGAGGAGAAGGCTGGTTTTGGAGGACGTAGACAACAACAGCAAAGCGGAGAAAGCAAATAAAGACTCTTAAAAAATCTAATTAAAGAGAAAAAGACATTTTGAAATAACTTCCACTGCGTTAATGTGCGAAGAGGAAGAGGGTGTTTTGAGCCCTGCGTTAACACGCAGCCTCATTATTAGCATCTGTGCTAATTAACCCTCGTTCCTCTAATAGAGATCTCAAGCAGAGGTGGCTAAGAAGCCCAAGTCTCCTTAAGAACTCGCGGTGAGTTCTGCGTTGATCCGTTTCATGTCTTAATAGCCTTGAGTTGCACTGGAACTTCAGTGGGATTGAGATGAGGTTGTAATGAGGTCCTAATGAATAGCACCCTTGTGTCTGGAAGCTCTTTAAGAGATGAGCATCAGCTGGGAGGCAGGACTGACTGGTGCTAGAGAGAAGGAGAGGGCGGAGAATCACATTGTCTTGGGGTAAACAGGGATCAGCTTCATAAAGACAGATGAATCAGGTGGTCAGGAGAACAGGTGACACGCTATCCAATGACAGCGGTTTGATCTTTCACCGAGGGATGCGCCAGGGCCGGCGTTGAGCAACGAGCTGTTTGTGTCTGAATTGTGGCAGCGGACAGATCCCATCAAGGACGACAGGGAAAAACATATTTCCAATTCAAACTGTTGCGGGTGAAAAAAAGTTTGCCATTCACATCTGAATATGAAAGGCCTATTGTTGTAAGTTTCTCTTCCTGTGCCCGCTGGGAATTCTGGGAAACGTCGTATTTAAAAGAGCAACTACTTGATTGAATTCCGTGTGCTTCGTTTTTATCACTCCTCGGCAGGAAAATTAACTATTGCCGTGGATGATCATCGTCGTGAGGCAAAAAAAAGTGTCTAATTTTCATGCAGATTATAGTGTGAATTTGTCTGAAGTCCAATTTTAGATTACCACAGGGCTCCTTGTATGGCTGTGTCAATCTTTTGGAGGAGAGTACGAATGCTTTAAACTTGGCTTTTCTCTCCTCCGTTTGGGGAGTTCTTAAGCCTGTTCTGCAGATCCTGCCTTTATGGGAGAGTTTTTAAATCCAAAGGGGAGTAATAATCCTCGTTCATTTTTGCATATTTGTGGAGAGCAAACAAAAACGCGCAGTTCAACTTTTTCGGTGAGCCGAGGCGGACTGGGGGGAGGTGGGGCGGTGTTGGGGGGGGGAGGGGGGACACAAAGGGGCAGATGGAGCCTTTGTGATCGAATGAAGGAGAAGAATTTGAGGAACAATTCATGAATAGGTAGAATCTCTGGAGGGGGAAAAAAACGCAGCCACCTGCTGTCTTGCTCTTTCAGGCAGATTCTCTTGTGTACCACTGAGATTAACTTCCTTTTCACATACAGTCTTTCTTAGGCTAAGAACAGAGAAGAAGTCTTCAAATTAGAATATCTGCTTCGTTTATTTTTCCTCTACCCCCACCGGTCTCCCCGACCACCGATTGCAGTTCTTCATTAATGCTCATTTGAGGCTGCTTGCATTACACTGTCATCATGTCCACTTCAGATCCTGTAGGATGTTTGCTGGAATAAGATTGGACGAGCTGCTTTGCTCTCAGGAAAAAAAGAAAAGAAAAACAGGAAAGCTCGTTCAGCAGTCTGATGCTGTTAAAATATTTATTTAGTTGGACAGTTTACCCAAAAATGAAAATTACGCTATTTCAGACACATTTGCTGTGTGGAGCTCAAAAGTAAACATCTACGAGAATGCATGGCAGAGGACTTATAGCTTTAATACGTCACATACTCCAAAAATGACAAATAAATCAAATTAGAAATAGAACCAAACACTGATAATCATCATTAAGTTTACTTAAAGCCGTTCACAAGGGTCAAAATAAATGCTGAAAATAAATCATGGATTTCACAAAACTGTTGAACAACACTGTTTCATTTCATTTGCTACTTACGTGAAGTCATTGTATGGCTTCCCCTGGTCACTAGCTGCTTTTAAAAATGTCTACTTTTGTGTATAATAACAGCATTATAAATAAATAATGCATTTTCATTTTGCCCAGGACAATTCTTTTCATATTGTACTGCGATACTGTGATGATTATTATCATTATAATACACTCTAGGCCTTGACTTTGTGGGCCCTGCAGTAGATCTTATGTGTAATCTGCTGTTGCGTTCTGCTCTCCTCTCAGGGTTTCCCTCTTCAGGCAGAGTATCAGAGCATGGTAAATGTCACATCCTCCGCCGGACCCGGCCTGTCCCCTTCAATGGACTACCGCACAGGCTGCAGGAACGGACCGACCCAGACCCTGGACTGGACCTCCGACTACTGCGGCAACGGGTGAGCAGACACTGCCGATATCCTTCAGGTAGATACATAAATATTCTGCGGCAGCCATGTTTGACTTGTTCGATCTCCTTTTACAGAGCCCTGCAGAGGGACAAAGCCCTGTACCTGACCTGATCGACAAGCTCACCCTCACGCTCCTTCACGCTTACAGGACCAAGGCAGTTCCTCATCCCAGTCCAACTATTCAGGGCCTGATTTTTCAGGCCTTACTTTAGACTAGACACAATCCACGCATCAGCAAACCAACGTTTGAATGTTTTCTTTCTCATGGCTCACACTTTAGTGCACCCTACCGTGGTGGCTTTGGAATTTGTATCTCCTTCTAGCTTCTGACATTCAGACATTTTGGATCTTTAAAAATAGAGTTTAAATCATCGCAAGCATGAACATGTAAATTGTATGCTAAAATTTGTTTCAATGCAATCACCTCTCTAATGATATTGACTTTTACCGCCCTCCTATTGCTCGGCGTCCTAATAAGAGGCCGTGTATGGAAACCCCCTGTAGACGTGTGTTTTATTGGAGATCGCTCATGGTTTTTAAGACGTTGCGTAGGTCAATTTGCCTCGCGGGAAGGTTGTGTCAATCCATCGGTTTCTAAGCACTTACCGCTGCGTGTCGGAGACTCCAAGCTCTCGCTGACGAGCGGCGGAACGAAAGCCAAAACAAAACTTCTTTTTTGTACAAAGAGGAAAATCGCAACCCCAAAAACGAAAAGAAACAAAAAGCCAAAAAAAAATTTTGACAAAAAAATGAATGCAGACGATATGACTCCTACGTCTCGCCCCGCTCCTCTTTCTCGTCGTATCATTCTTCCTCTCTGTAATGATCTTTTCTAGTCAACTGCCTTAGAAAGAGAGTTCTGTTGAAAGTATAAAACAGCGGCTCATAGGAAGGTTATAAACGGCCGAACGGGTTGTTTTAAGCAGCCCTTGTTTCAAGCTGTAAATAGAATCTGTGTTACTCCTAGAGTATAAGAATTCAACTTTTTTTCTAGTAAAAATGTGATTTTGAATTGGACCACACCAGTTCGTTTCAAACTCGAAAAGGGATAACTAGCCAAGAGGGGTAATTTCTTGGCAGCGGACGTCGCTGTTGATTAGACCGACAAAAGAGACTTTTCCAAGTTTAAGAACGTTAAGGTTGGTGGCGTCAACCAGCGAGGTAGCATGAAATGATTCATTAAGGAAAGTACTAAAGAAAAGTTTATTTTGTATTACGCAAAATACTTCTTTTGTATCACTTCTGGCATATTGATTAATGTCATCCAAACTATGTGTATGAAACTGTCAGATGCTTATATGGTGTTAATTAGAAGAAACAGTGGCAGATTGGAGAGTTGCTGTATAACCCTGGCATATGGCTGATCATTTACTATTCCTCTACACTGTGTCTATATGAGATCTTTTTATGGTACTTGTTTGCGCCTATTTATGAAGGAAAAAAAAATAACTGTAGGTGTTTTTTGAGTAATTATGTTAGAGTTCCAGGGATGTTTTTCTGTTCATTTGTTTTGACAGAATCGATCCAGGCAACAATGTGAATAATTCTTATTTAGTTTTTATTGTGTTTGAAAATAAATAAAGGCAAACCTGCATTTTTGTGCAGTAATTCATCAACGAGTGTCACCAGTGTTTCATTGCTAGGAATTCCAGGCAAAACATTTCTATGAAATACAATTTGAAGCATTTAGAAACCTCATAATTCCTCTGGCAGAAAAAGGTCAAGCTGAAGTTTATGTATAATGAACACTAATTCTCTTCCTCACTCATATCTCATAACTGGGTCACAGTGTTGTTGATACAGAGCGCAATAATAACAATCCATTTTCAAACCATGAAATAAACCTCCCAATGTCAAAAGCACATTTCCATCCTGCCATAAAGCTGTCACAGACCCATTCACCTAAGGTTTTTACATATTGATCTCCCACTAAATGCTTCCTTATGTTACTGTTTTCTTGCTCAAACTGTCTCCATTATGCAAAAAAAAAAAACAACAACAAAAAAAAAACGCTACAATAATCTAATGGTACAGTACATTTGAATTTTGTCCTATTTCTGTCAATGTTCTTGAAACGACAGAACATCACTGCTGCATACTACATACTCAACCTGAACCAAACCGAGGGAGAAAATTGAACATAGTGACTCAAAAATAACAGACCTTAAACAGTAGGATAATTATTTAAACTTGTTAAAAGATTCTGAATTGTGAAGGTACAAATCATAAAACAATTATGTACAGTTGAGAGTGTTTTATTAGTTGTAGTTTGAAGTAAGGCAAGGTCAAAGTTAGGTCCTGTAAACAGAAATCAACTTCCTTTTGACCTAAAACCCTATTTGGACAATGGCCAGCCTTAATGGACTTTGTATAGGAGTGTCACTAGAAGCTAAAGACAGATTAATAGACCATCTCTATTCTGACTGCCTTGTTGTTTTTGAGAACTGCAGAGTTCGTTTTTAGTGATGGCAAAATATTGCCATCTAGTGGCCGAAGGCAGAAATGTAGGGCTGTAGTCAAGACCACCTTTGTCGAGTCCAAGACAAGTCTAAGACCAGGACTAGTCGAGTCCAAGTCAAGACCGAGTCCAAAGAGGTTCGAGTCCAAGACAAGACCGAGTCCAGGAC
>JAUCMU010000042.1:7787884-7800447 GCA_032275025.1 Enteromius treurensis | reverse complement strand
TCACTCGCGCTTACCGCTTCATTCGCGTCTGGTGTGAGGAAGAATGAATGTCTTGTTACGTCCACTGATACATTTATTTATTTAATATAATCGCAACATTTGCTGTGATGTAATCACAAAGGCTGGATTAAAGGATTAATGGGTCAGCACTATTTTGAATATATTTCTGTTCATCAAAAAAATCCTGAAAAATATATGTATCACAAGTAGAAGGGTTCAACATTGATATCAATAATAAATGTTTCCTGAGCATCAAATGGACATATTAGAATGATTTCTGAAGAAACGTGTAACGCTGAAGACTGGCCTAAAGACTTTACATTTTAATAAATAGTTACAATCGTTTTAATAGTTACATTAAAATAACATTGATTGCACAATATTAAAATGCTTAAAACATTTTACAATATTACCAACCCCACATTATTTGATGAACAGAAGAGAAGTTAAACCTCTTTAAACTATATCTCAAACTAACCTCACATCTAGACTCTTGAAATACTGCCCCATAACTTAATGTTATCACTTAATCAGATTTTTAATCAAGTTCCAGATGTTACAAGACCAAAAAATTACTTTTGTTATACTATAAAACAGCAGACAATATGGATTGTAATAGTGAGTATAACATTTCTCAAATATTTAGTTTTCTTTGCCATTTTCTATCCTGTACTGTCATTAAAGCATTGTCTTCAGGCATTCCAAATACCTGTTTCTGTTCAATCATATGCCACATGGCTGTGGCGAATGCACAAAGACAACACAGTCCATGCCAGGAGAGAATGTTTTTTCTCTCCTTAAACATTTAAATCCCTTTGTGCGACAACATTTTACTTCATACAGACCATTTGCATATTGGGGCTCATTTGCATTTTAAATGATTCATCGGACTCTTTAGGAATTAAAAAAGTAGATCCAAAACACAAATAACTGCAAGCCTTCGGCTACAGCAGAAACTTTGCTTTCAGACAGTCCATTTCCACATCTGAACTCCATATTTGAATCATTATCCTATATTACAATGGCCTTGAGATAATCTTTATGAAGCAGTTAAGATAATATAAAACGATGAACTATTTCACTTTTCAATTACACCCCTACCCACCGTATACTGTTCCTATCAATTAATGATACTCCATCCGAATGGCTATAGCTTAAACGCCTAAAGCTGACATGCAATATATAAAGTCACTCCATGACTGATAATAACCTCCAACATCATGACAGACACTTTTATTGTCTTGCACAAACAACCCTAACCCTGTAAAAGGTCACAAGCAAACAACTAATTCAGATGTATTATTTACACTGGCAAACAGCATCTGTCTGCTAACTGTCATCAGGTTCTGTGGAAAACAGAAAAAATATTATCTCTCATCTATTCCTTACTAAATTGCATATAAATTTATATTCTTAAGGCCTATAATTTAAAACATATTAACTATTGCTAATTACCTATGAGGCCAAATTCATCCGAAATATGACAGAACGTTACCGTAAAATGTTGACTCACTGATATGTATGAAAGCCCATCCCAACAGCAATAAGTCATAATAATGAAAATCATAATATTAGGAATAATGAGTATTTCATATAATGAGAATATTTTTCAGAATGACTAATGACTCATGATCTCATAATCTTCTTATACTAATCAAATACTGTCTTTAATAAAACTTGCCATGTTTGCTGTGTTAATGCATTTACCCAGAACATCATACAGATGTGGCTCATGTGCCATCACTTCCTTCTGTACACATTCATAGATTCATTCAGAATTATGAGAAGGTGTCTCACTATATTAAAAAGACTATTCGTTATGACAACAATGTTTCAATCTTAACTAATGCAAAGTGATCTTTTGTATTTCTTGTTGGCAGATTTGTTACATAATTGGGTCAAGGTCAAAGTGCACAGCAATGCGCACGAGTACACTCTTTCACGTTGTAGCCTGAAGACAGCTGGGTTACTAAGAGTCACTTTAATATTTGCATGCCTTGCGCTAATGCTTATCAACAGAAGATGTGGTTGCTAAGCATGTGTCCTTGAAACAATCTATGTGTTTATCAACTAGATTTAGGTCTGTGTCAGGATTACTTTTGACCATTTGGCATCCTTAGATAATGATAGTGATGAACAGATGTTAAGGAAAAGGTAAATGGGGTAATTATTATAAATGTTGTTGTTATTTCTACACAGGCCAAATTGGGCCAGTTGCATAAACTCTTTATACTAATCTTAAAAGATTAATCATCTAACTTAATTGTTTTTTCCTCAAGACTGGTCATACCCTTAAAAATGTCAGTTATGAAAAGGTAGATTTGTCTTACAAAAGTAAGACTGGTTAACTCTTGGCAACTGCCAGTTTTTAAAACTAGTTCTTAAGTCAGAGTCTTAACATGGTGTCATTAGTTTATGCAACTGGCCACTGGTCTCCCAAAACAGTCTAAAACTAGCCAAACTAGCCAACAGACCAACCTCCTCAGACCAACTGGGAGACCTAAAACCAGCACAAGTGCTTATGCTAGTTTAAGATCAGCCTATTTACTTATTTTATTTTTATGTTTTCGCAGAACTTACAACGAATTTCCGCTTTTCTTCAACACTTCCGATTAAATGTTGTCCTACCTGTCAAGCAGAAGCAAACTACCTCGGCGTCTGTTTTCAAACGGCTGAAGTCCAGCGAGGAAAAGATGTCGCGTGACCTCTTGTTTTTTTTTTTTGTTTTTTTTTTACTTATCGAATATTATGTTTATTTTAAGGTGACTTTAAGTTGTTTGGTTGTGTATACCGTTGATAGTAATCGCGTTATTATAAACCACAAACTTTTAACAACCTCCAAATTTACGAAAAGGCGATTAAAAAAATAAATAAAAATAAAAGTCTTGCGCGCTCTCAGTTTCCGGCTGCCCAAATATGGGCTGTGAGCTGTGAACGCGCAAAGGGGGGGAAACAAATTGGATTGGCTAAACCAATAGAGTTCGACGTGATATTTCATAAGCACAGTTACAGAGTTATTTGATGGTTTTCTGCATTTATTTCCATATAAAATTGCTTACAGCACCTTTTTGTTTAAAAAGTAAAATTCACTTGCAATTACAAAGCACATATCATTTTACAAAAATGGTAAATGAAATAGCACAAAGCTAGTGATTACAATTTCTAACCAATGTTAAATACCATACTGAATACCAACAGCTATTTTAAGAATTGAGAAGAATACTATGAATAAACGAAGGATAAGTGCAGTAAATGTTACTGAATTTTCTTAAAAGGAGATCTCGCAAAATCTCTCGCAAATCAAATTGAATAGAAAGAAAACACAATTGAAAGCTATTCACATCTGTCTGCTTTGACATGAAGCAAAATGTACATTATTTACAGCTTAAGACAGTAGTCCATAAATAAGTGTGAGATTCCTAGTGAGATTTGAGCCTGTATCGAAAGTCAACATCGTAGGTGGGCTGCAAAACACCCAGTCCGGCCCGAGACTGGTCCAGCGGCGGTTCTTTCACATCACGGTCTAAAAGCTCCATTTCAAAGTATGCTAGCAGCAGAGACAAGAACTGCTTAATCTCATGCACAGCAAAGAATCGTCCAGGACACTTGGTCACCCCAGAACCAAAGGGCATGTAGTAGTAACGAAGTTTGCGTCCATTTCGGTAAAAGCAGGTCTTCTCCTGTCCATTCTCGTCAAGGTATCTATCATACTTGTATGCCTGTTTGTGGCAAGATGCAAAAATATTGATGAGGAGATAAATTCTTACATAATATACAAGTTTATTCAGACTTTATTTAGGTGTAACCTGAAATCTCACCAGAGGATCTTCATAGATCTCAGGATCAAAGTGAATCATCGGGGGATACAGTGCTATTACATCATCTTTGCGGATGTGGTAAGACTCGTTGTTGTCCAGGTGAAGAAGGAAATCACTTTTGGCCATTCTCACATTCAAGGACGCGCTGGACAGTCTCATCGCCTCTTTAATGATACTGTCTGAAATTATAGAGAAGCTTTAGCCCATGGGATGTAAATCATATTGAGTACATGAACACTGAAATGGTTTCCAAGTTGTCCCACCTAGAATTGGCATGTTGTCCAACTGTTCCCTTGTTAGTACAAGTCGAGAATTCATGGGATCGACTTTCTGATAAGAACTTTCAAATGTTCGCCTCACCTCCTCGCTGGCAGCTTTCATAGCCGCAGGGGACCTTTAAATAAGCAGAAGTTGCGTCATCAAAAAATAAATGACAATACAGTTTAATAGAAAGTGGTTTGGTCTTTCTACACTCAATTCAGAGTATTACTCGCTCTTTCTAAGCCATTTTAAAACTTACAATCTATTTTTGAGTTAAAGTTTCTACACCAATTTTTGTTCTCTTATACATCAGAGGAAACATTTCAATTTCTTGTTAGTTAAGAACTTTCTTCAATATGGTAGATCAGTGTTACGGTTTAATGCTTCTAAATACAAGACCAGTCTAGCCTTTTCCAAGAACACTCTGAAGAAATGCTTATCTCCAACACTACAATTAACGTATCTATCTGTGCTGCTTGATAACCCCAGGGAGTGACTACTGTGCAGTTGTACCTGATCATATGGAACAGGGTCCAGAAGGTTGCAGGCAAAGTGTTGGCTTGTGAAGCCCACAGTATGGCCACATGGGTCCTTGCTTTGCTCAGCTCGTTGAAGGTAGATAATGTGTCATTCAAGAGCATGCGTAAGCATATGAGGTCAGACACATTGGCGCGCTTGCTGAGGTTCTCGTGGAGCATTGTCTTGGCGAGATTTTCACGAGCGCTGTAGGCACTTTTGAAAACGTGAATAGGAAGACCAGCGATCAGAGCAGGAAAGATCTTATCAAACTCTTTAAAGTTCTCCAATGCATTGAGCACCAGAGCTTTTTGTGCCTGCTGACGAGCAATGGTCTGGTCTCCGTCCAATTCCTTTCCAAAGAGGGTCAGGTAGCCTGCTTCAAACATGACCTTGTAGCAGAAGGCAAAAATACCATCGCTCTGCCACTCGGAGGGTTTGGCCTTCAGCATGCCTGACTGCAGCATGGTGCTCTGTAGGTTTTCCATCATGGTCTCAATGAGAGAAGACAAGGCCTCCCCTTGCAGTGTCTTCAAGAAGGTCTGATGCAGGTTCTCGGTGGTGAAACCTTGACTGGGATCCATGCTCTCATGACCAAATGCCTGCAAAAACACATGCATGTCATCACATGCCAGTTTAAGTAGCTAATTATGTTGTTAGCAAAAAGCAAAATTTGATTTTGTTTACCTTTGCAGAGGCATCAAAATGAAATTTCTTCCAGTCCAGATGCCTTCCTTGGCGGATAACCGAATGGTAGGAGAATGGATCACATAGGAAATGGACATACTGCCCAGCGATCTTGCATGTAAAAATATGACCATGTTTCTTCTGTCTGCTGCGAAGAAATTCTAAAGGATTGGCCCCAAACTGAAGAGCACAACCAAGGTAAGGGATCCAGCCATTTTCTACTGGAGGCTCCCCAGGCCATCTGAAACAATCAGAGCAACCAGTTACATAACAGCTAATAAAAGCATGGTTTAAGAACAAGAAACAAGTTCTGTCATGTAGCTGATTCAGTTCAATTCTATACAAAGAGAAAAACATACTAAAAACAATAATTAAAGATGATCTTTAATTTAAATAAGGATCCTGGAAATTTTTAATTTAGCCCAAGTGATTTGGGCACAAACATAACATAAACATCAATTGTCAAACAGATGTGAATCCCACTATCCCTGTAAAGTTTTTAGTCACAAATCTGGGGGTATTTACCTTCTGCGTATTCCTGTGATAAGCCAAAGACAGCAACAGAGCCCGACGACTACGGCCCAAATGAGGGCAATGCTAAGTATCATGACTGCTAGTGAGACGAAACTGGTGGAACTAGAGCTTGACTTTAATCTTTGAAAATACGCTCATTTGCTCCTAGCGCTGTTTTTATATGATTCACCACAAGCCACAACCCTTGACGTAACTCCACAGCTGAATAACTGTCCCCCACACTTTTTCCTGAAAACGTGCCAGAGGCCTTTAAGAAAAAAAATTAATAGGTGTAGGCCTATTTGTGTGTGTGTGTGTGTGTGTGTGTCCTTGAACGGAGTCCATGGACACCTCCACCTGACGGCCAATAGACTGCACTTTGATAGTGTTGCAAAGTTGGGAAACAGCTTCAAGGTCTTTGATGTATGTGATTTTTTGGGGGGTAAATTTTAAATAAATAAATACAATTTTTTTTTATTTGTTAAAAAAAACATAACCTCTATCTATAGATTTTAATATATCAATTACTATGGATATATCACCTGTGGAATCTCATATTTCATCACTTTCAGACCTCTCAAAACAAAACTAGTTTTTATTACAATGACTGTACACCCCATAAAAACAATCTGATTGTGACACAAACCTCTTGATGACTAAAAGGTTTTGAAAATGCAATTGAAGGAAATATTTTCCATCTTTTATTTGAGAAGTACACCCCAAAAAATGATAGTATTTTACATTATTTACAACTTAATATAATTTTGGATTAAGAACCCTGTTTTGTGTCAGGTGAGCATGTGTAGCAAATGATTAGTCATATTTTCAGCAGAGGTTTACTAAGTATTTCCCTGGTGACGACGAGAAGTTCAAAAGCTGTATGAATTGGCAAAGTGTTTATTTGCTTGCAATAAGTTTAAACTATTGTAACCTTAATTTGGCAGCTCACTTCTGGATAAATGTTCATTGATCGCTGGGAACTGGTTCTCTGTCTGAAATCTCAAAGCATCAGGGAGTTCAGTCAGTTCAGACACACTGGCAACTGACATGATATATGAATATTTAAAAATATCAGGCTAAATAAAGTGCCTAGGTTGACATTAATACACACATCATGCAAAATAATGACTGTATGTTTGATTTCAAGAATGCATGCAGAGTAAATAGATGTAAAAATGAATAAAACAACCTTCCTTAGATTCTATCAGCAACTGAATGGATTGATAATCAGCTCTAAGTACCAATATATTTCTGATCTTATCCAAAGCAGTGCTTGAATCTCAGTGTGTGTGACGTGTCTTACTGAAATGAGTTAACTCCATTGATAAGGTCTAGATGAAGGCCATGTTCATCAGCTTTAATAATTAACACTGCGATGGCCAAGCATTCGTTTGACCTTGAAACTACAGATAAAACAAACAATCTGCTGCAATCAAATCATTCTATACTGTATCCTTAAAATGCCTCTTTCCACATGTTTATTTGCCTCAAAAACAGTTGCAAAATGCTTAAGAAGTGAAATGTAGCGTCATACGTACATACCAGTAAGAAGTGTGAGGGGTTCACCTATAGCTTAAAGGTATATTCATAAAGTTTTATGGCAGCTGTAAGTTTTCACGTGCATTCAAAGCATATATTTAACCGAAAACAGCTTTTTATATATAGTGTGCAGGAAATACATAACCAAATATATAACCCAGGTATAACCAAAAGTTCTCCTAACTGATCAGAAAGTGCTTAGAATAAAAATATATATATACAATATTAAACAAAATGCAAATTTGTTCGTGGACTGATTCTGTAAGCCTGAAGCAGTGTAAAAATAAACACTTGACATGATTAGAAAAGATTCCAGTGAAAATATAAAATAAAAAGGATTTTACAAATCAATAGAACAAAATGCTTTTAAGGTAAATAAATTGTTAATTCTGGTTATTTGTTGAATGCAGCAATGTAATCTGAATTAGCATGGCATCTAATACTTTTTACCTACATATAAAAATAATAATAAAAAAAGATTATCAGGGAGGGTCGGAACACAACTTACTGAAGCAGTTTGGTTGGATAGGCAAAGATTACAACATGGGACAGTGTACCAGAGAGTGTTGTAATACAAGATGAGCTGTAACATTAACCAATTAGAAATTAGCTACATGAGAAAAAAAAGACTTACCCCAAAGGCTCAGCCTTTCAATAAAACCTTTATTAAATGATTGTGTCTTTTAATACATGTCCAAACATGAAGTCTATGTCTATCAGCATGCGCCAATGACTCGAAACTAGTTCTGTAATAACACCAATGAAAATAATACATATGAGACTTCTTTTGAATTTGTATAGAAAAGCACATTCCACTGGTGTAAACTTAAATTGGTGCAAGCTGGTGCAAGTTTGATACATGCTCTGTAGACAACACAAAACGTTACTCATCCAGTTTTTTAAAGAATGTCTAGATCTATATCTATTTGACATTATTTCTTTATAAAGATAAAATGTCAAATGTTTTTAAAGAGCTAAATCTTTCTAGTGTCAGGTACAAACACAAAACTATCTCCAATAGTTTTACCGTGAATTTGATCCACAAGCTTGTACGCATGTATCCTGTCAAACAGTGGTTTGATGAAAGATAGTCAGACAATCTCTGTATTGCGTTCAACAGTCACTTTGAATGGATGACTGCCAGTGTTGGGAAATGAACTGGAGAATGGTTTTGATGAATGGATATTGAGCTGCAAATCGGAAAATAGCACAAGCCAAGCACATAAAAAGTTTCTTGCACCTAAAAAAAAAAAAAAAAAAAAAAAAAAGAAAAAAGAAAGTTCATTTGCTCCTGGAGCAAATGAACAGGAAACATTGCACGTTTACACTGTGCATTATTTACATTTGGCAGATGCCTTTATCTGAAGTTACTTAAATGGCATTCAAACAATACACAAGCTACTGTATACAAATCTCAATTCATGCAATTCTAGGGAATCAAACCTATGATGTTGCCGATGCTAAAGGTACTTAACTGCAAAAATGAACTAGTCCTCAAACATGAACCATAAAGGCAATTATTATAATAACTATATAAATATAACAAAATAACTGCAATCAATTTTCTTTCTCTACTTTTTCTTCTTTTAGGTAATGTTCAAATTTGTGTAACCTATCTTAAACTTGCACTGGCTCTTACGATATATTGCTTCCACCATTCCTTACTTACATGTCAATTTGCATAATAGCATATTTTGGATTAAAATAAGGCATTTGTGTTAGTCGGCATACATCCACATGCACTATGACCCATAAAAGGAGTGTCATAAAAGGAAAACATCAGGAGATTAAAGCAAAACTATAACTAACCTCGAAGCTGCTCTGGTAATGAAGAGATAAAAAGACAACGGTTTACTGTAGCCAATTAAAACACTCCAACGAAATCAGCCAAAATATACATCCAACATCAACAGGTTTGTCAGCAGACTAACATTATTTTGGCAGTTGGGGTCACATCAATTTAGGGTTGCTCAAATCATAATCCTTGTTGTTATTATATCTCGGAAGATGCATGGTCAATGCAAACTTAACCTCAAAAACAATTCTCTTTACAAGCACACATCATGTCATGTGTAGCTGTTGAAGGTCAGTTTGCATTTCATGCAAGCCTACCTCAGTGACAGTTGAGTTTCTGCCCAAGCATTGATTTTTCCTGGCCAGTGTTGTATGTTGAATTCATGATTCAGTAAATATGTCAGGATCTCTGTGTTTGAACTATGAAATGAGGCAGATAGGTGAAGGAAAACCCTGAACTCTTCCAAAAAAAAAAAAGAACTTCAAAGCTCAAAATGTAGAGGTTTCTTGTCCTGTTCAAAGAATTAGTATACAACCCAGATTTTGGGTGTTTCTCATACCATACCAGTAATTATCAGAATGTATTTCTTTACTTATCTGTGGATTAAATCAAGCTGGAACATGAGTGATAATAACTCCGATGACTGCAATGACTCTGATGGTTGTTGAGACGGTACACTACTGTACTATAATCTCCAGCTGAAATCTAACTTCAACTAATCTAACTCTAATAAGCAGCTGCAGATGCATCGGAGTGTATCATTTTCTAAGACACTTATAATTTACAACCAAACTATTTGTAAGAAGATCATAAATGCTTTTTTGAGCACTGCATAGAGGAGTATTAGAATACAATTGTTTAATTAAAAAAACATTTGATGTCATCCTTCACTGTTTTGTATTCTTTTTTTATTGCTACCTATAGCAACAGTATTATCAGTCAACAGAATGTCACTTCAGGTCAAGGCCAGGCCTAAATAAATTGTGCAGAACTGCCACTACAAGGATAGAAATGATAGTAATGTTTCTATTTAATTTAGTTAATTTAGTGTTTGTTACGTAACTAATTCACAGTTGGGGCTCTATTTGATTATATAAAAGAAAAAGGTGAAGGAAGTCAGAAATTGAATCAGTTGAGTTGGTCAGAGTTGGGTAATATAAACCCTGGGTTTGAGATTTGCATGTGTCTCAGTCAGTTCTTGCATGTTTGTCATCTCTGCCTTATCTTAAAGAGTAAGGAAAGATAAGTTTATCAAACAAGCCATATAAATATTAGACAATGCAAGTTATGACACAAGTCAGTAAAAAATAATGAATGGAAGACAATAAAAGACTCATTGAGTTTTGTTAGTGTTAATGGCTAAACAGCTTGCCAAAAAAAAAAAAGGCAGAGTAAAATTCAACATGCTGAATAAATTTTATGAAACCCAACAATATTTCTGTAATTAATCTAAAACAAATGCTTAGAGTAATAACACTGAAGAAAAAAAAAAGTTAAAGAACAGACAAAAAAAGTTATTTTTTTCCCTGTGGAACACCACTATATATATATATATAGTCTTATGCTAAAGTTTAGGCACCCCTTGATAGATAACAGATTTTGGTAATTTTTTTAATTGAAAAGATGTTGATGTGTTTCTTGGAAATGGAAAAAATGCACAATATTTTCAACAAACATTGATGCATAGTTACTTCGCATGTTATAAATTTAACAAAAAATAAAAACATTATTATGGCACTGTGCAAAAGTTTGGGCAATCCAAGAGTTCCAGAGTCTCAGATTCCTTTTACAAGGTTTCAGACCTTGATCAGCTCGTTAGATCTGATGCATGCATTTTAAAGCTTTACAAATACTTTGACTATTCAAACCTTGTGCGCAAACTTGCGGACACTCAACAACCATGGGTTTCCTCTAAGCAGCTTGCAGTTTCCACAGTGAGAAATATAATTAAGATATGGCAGAGAGAACTGCTCGTATGCTGGTCAGAAAAACAAATCAGAACCCCCATTTGATGGCAAAAAACCTGCAGGAAGATTAAGCAGCCTCAAGAGTGGTGGTGCATCGTTCCACTGTGCAGCGATGCCTGCACAGACAAGATCTTCATGGTCAGCAGAAGAAAACCTTACCTGCGTCCCCATCATAAAATCCAACGTTAGAAGTATGCAACAGAACATCTACAGAAGTGTTTTGGAAACAAGTGCTGTGGACTGATGAAGTTAAAATAGAATTTTTTGGCCACAATTAGCAAAGGCATGTTTGGAGAAAAAAGGAGCAGCATTTCATATTAAGTATGGGGTGGATCTATCATGCTTTGGGGTTGTGTTGCAGCCAGTGGCACAGGAAACATTGCACGGGTGGAGCGAAGAATGGATTCCACTAAATACCAGCAAATTCTAGAAGCAAACTGGCCACCATCTGTAAAAAAGCTGAAGCTGAAAAGAGGATGGCTTCTACAACAGGACAATGATCCTGAGCATAAATTGAAATCCACTATGGAATACCTTTTGGAATGGCCCCAATCCTCTGATTTAAACATTACTGAAAATGTGTGAGTAGATCTTAAAAGAGCAAGACGACCAAAGAATATTACAGAACTAGAAGCCTTTTGCAAGGAAGAATGGTAGAAAATCCCAAGTACAAGAATTGAAAGACTTTTAGCTGGCTATAAAAAGAGTTAGCAAGGTGTGATATCTTCCAGAGGAGGTGTTACTACTGTAAGTACAATGCACAGTGCCACAATAATGTTTTTGTTTTTTATCTTTGTTAAATTTATGACATAAAAAGTAACTATGCACCAGTGTTTGCGAAAATATTGTGCTTTTTTCCATTTCCAAGAGAGACTGTTAACATCTTTTCAATAAAAAAAAAATATATATATATATACAAATATATACATATACATAAAATATATATATATACAGTCAGGTCCATAAATATTGGGACATCTACACAATTCTAACATTTTGGCTCTATTCACCACCACAATGGATTTAAAATGAAACGAACAAGATGTGCTTTAACTGCAGACTAGCAGCCTTAATTTAAGGGTATTTAGATCAAAATCAGGTGAACAGTGTAGGAATTACAACAGTTTACATATGTGCCTCCCACTTGTTAAGGGACCAAAAGTAATGGGACAGAATAATAATCATAAATCAAACTTTACATTTTTTAATACTTGGTTGCAAATCCTTTGCAGTCAATTACAGCCTGAAGTCTGGAACAGACAGACATCACCGGACGCTGGGTTTCATCCCTGGTGATGCTCTGCCAGGCCTCTACTGCAACTGTTTTCGGTTCCTGCTTTTTCCGGCATTTTCCCCTCAGTTTTGTCTTCAGCAAGTGAAATGCATGTTTAATCGGATTCAGGTCAGGTGATTGACTTGGCCATTGCATAATATTCCTAGAAAACTCTTTGATTGCTTTTGCAGTAT
>JAUCMU010000042.1:7778064-7785600 GCA_032275025.1 Enteromius treurensis | reverse complement strand
ATAACGAAGGAGTGGCTTCACAACAACTCTGTGACTGTTCTTGAATGGCCCAGCCAGAGCCCTGACTTAAACCCAATAGAGCATCTCTGAAGAGACCTAAAACTGGCTGTCCACCAACGTTTACAATCCAACCTGACAGAACTGGAGAGGATCTGCAAGGAGGGATGGCAGAGGCTCCCCAAATCCAGGTGTGAAAAACTTTCCCAAAAAGACTCATGGCTGTATTCGGTTGCTTCTACTAAATACTGAGCAAAGGGTCTGAATACTTATGACCATGTGATATTTCAGTTTTTCTTTTTTGATAAATCTGCAAAAATGTCAAAAATTCTGTGTTTTTCTGTCAATATGTGGTGCGCTGTGTACATTAATGAGGGAAAAAGTGTACTTTGATTTTAGCAAATGGCTGCAATATAACAAAGAGTGAAAAAATTTAAGGGGGTCTGAATACTTTCTGTACCCACTGTGTATATATACAAAAATATATTTATAAAAACATAGGGTTTTTTTTGGCTGAAACTGAACTTAACAGATCAGCATGCATTTAAATGTCTTAACCTATAATAATCAAGAAAATTTTGAAAAAGCTATTGAAAAAACACTGTTTGAAAACCTAAGGGGCATGTGCTGCTCTTCATTTCAATATTGATGTAAGTTGTAGCACTGAAGGAATCTCTGTTTACTTATGCTGCAGCATCACAGACAAAACAAGCAGAGACAGCAAGGCCACACTCAGCCTGTTATGACACTGCATGATCACTGTGAGCCTCTGGCCTGAAAGAGCCGCCGAGCGGGAATCGGTGGTGAACGTCATGTTAGCTCACAGCTGTAAGTGCTTGGCTTAAACTGCTGCATTAGAAAAGCATGAGTCAAAGGGATGAAGAAACTTGCAGGCTTTGTGATGCTGAGCGAAGCGTGCAGGGGGAATGATGACAGCCAATGAACCCCAACAACCATGTCGCAGCATCCCTCCAGCGGAGAGAGAGACACAGCTCAAACATGGCTTGCTTTCATTGCTTAATGTTCAGCCCCGCTCCTGCCAGGGAAAGTGAGAGAGAGAGGCTATAGAAGGGGCATTCATCGATGCCTCTTTTGTCAGGCATGCTAGATGGAAATTAATGAAGGTGTTCATGAGGGGGTCTGATGTTATAAGTGTAACTTTAGGAAACAAAATGGAAAATTGAATTTACCTCCAAATTCTTTTTTATAGAGTCTTGGTTTTGCCCGGCGTGCCATTTTGTTTCAATCCTGATCCTGAGAGGGAAAGTAAGGCTTTTTCTTTTTTCTTTCTTTTTTTCTCCACCACAGCTCAACAGTCTTGTGTTTTCTTTACATGAACAAATAAACCCCCATTAGTCAATATATCTACTGAGAAATAATCTTTATGTAATGCAAAGCCGGAGGGAGGATTTGATAATCCTACATGACACACTTTCTCTGAGGGGGAAGGGGAGTAGCGAAGAAGGCATGCATTGTGTAAATATTGTTTAACAGGCACTCAAATGCTATTACAAGTCATTTCTAATTACCCTTAAACAACATTCAATTTCCAAATGACGAGTCGGCAGCATTTTGTGGTTTAAATAATTCCTTATTCTAATAGCTGTTCAGTATAACGGTATAACCTTTGTAATGTCACTCAGAGTATCCTTTATTGCAGTTTGTTGTTTGAAAATGGCAATTTCAAGAAAAAGTCAAGCCACAATATTCTTTTTTCTTTAGTCTAATTGTTTAGAAACATAAAAGCCTTTCATTAAAGAATTAGTTTACTTGGAGAATAAAAACGCCCTCATAATTTACTCAACCCCATGTCATCCAAGATGTTTGTCTCTTTCTTCAGTCGAAAGAACTGAAAAAACATTCCAGGATTTATCTCCATAAAGTGGACTTTAATGGTGGTCAACGAATTCAAAGTCGTAAACGCAGCTTCAAAGGGCTTTATATTCTTAGTAATGTATATACCACAAATGGTTGTTTTGTATTAGCTCTGTGATGCACATCTACTACGTTACATTACATATTCATGTTAGAAAGGTCACTCATAGGTAGCTCTTTGTCTGCATATTTCTGTTCAGAAAGGTAGGGTAGTGTGAAAAACCCAATCTCATTTCTCCTCCAACTTCAATCATCCGACACCATCGTTTTAGCTGTTTTGTTAAGAGCTTTTGATATTTTTTTTTGCTAATACTGGGTTGATACTTCCATCTACATCACTCGTGACCTTTCCAACATGACTACATAATGCGTGAAGTCCAGCTAGTGCAAAATGAGCATTGGTGGTTAATAAGTTTTAGTGCTGTCAAACGATTAATCGCCTCCATAATATATAAAGGTTTTTGTTTACATAATATGTGCATGTATACTGTGCACATTTATGAAGTATACAGTACTGTGCAAAAGTCTTAGGCCACTAGTATTTTTTTAGCAACACAAAATGGTTTTAAATTGGTTATTTCTATATCTTTCGCAGTAGCGTTTCAGTTGGAAATATCAGTTTACATTTCCAAAACATTTTTTGGTCATTAATTGTAATAACGCAGTGAGATGATTGTCTGCATGAGGAGTCTGATCTGATCTTATCATCAATCATTTTAGACACTCATGTAAAAATGCTGTAAAATGAGGATGCTTTCAAAAATAATGCCATAAATAGATTTAATTGATAAATTATGTTCTATTAACTGAATCAAATAAATATTTGGTATTACAGCTTTTGGTACCGAAACAGCTTCTGTTCTGAGATACACTTGTTCATAGTTTTTCAGGTAGGTTTTTTTCTTCATCTTGGAGACGTTGTCACAGTTCTTCTGGATTTAGTCTGTCTCAGTTTGTTCTGTTACTTCATGTCATTCAAGACAGACTGGATGATGATCAGATCAGATCAGACTCCTCGTGCAGACAATAATCTCACTGCATTATTACAATTAATGACAAAAATAATGTTTGGAAATGTAAACTGATATTTCTTTTCAACTGGAGAAAGACTTGAACATCTTGGATGACATGGATCTGGGGAAAATATCAGGATTTTTTTTTTATTTTGGAAGAGAACTAATCCTTTAAGCCACACGATTTGAGGTATCATTCATAAATAAGCAACCGACTAGTTAAGGAATAAAGCTTAATGAGCGTGGAGTTATGCTAAGGCTTGCCTTTCAACAAACGCCACAAAGCCCAGTTTAGTGTTATCAAAAGCATCAAACTGAAGTTTTTTTTTTAAATGCCAAGAAAAGTGGCTGAAAACATAAGGTTTCAAGTAAGTGTTCCAGCTTGTGACCCGTAGATCCCTTGAGCTTGTTTATGGGAGTGAGTTAGGTGCTCTAGGGAGCGAGGGGGCCTCTAGTGCAGTGGTCTGGCCTTTCTAAACATTTGTGATGAATTAGATCATTTCCTCTAGCCCCGAGAAAGCAGGCAGCACAGATGACTAAATTAAAGATACCTACCCTTCTGTGCACAGCCATGCTCTGTAAAGAGACAAGGGCTACAATGAGAGAGCGAAATAGGGTTTCAAAACATCTTGCCTATGCGCAAATCGTGAGCATATATGACTTGACAGCTGTTTTCTCAGGGTCAGCAATCGGAGAATCACATGACTGGCCTTTGTGATTCTTCCACCACTACCCACTGGAGAGCCGGTTTAAAAATGACTCTGACTGCTTAAAAGGAAAATGTGTGGGGAAAAAACACATTACTCTCCCTGAAATAAATTTTAACCGGTCTGACTTCCTTTTTTTTTTTAGAGGAAAACACACACAAACAACCTGATATGTTTCTTTTTAAGAAAAAAATGCATCAAATATATTAATATCAGAAAAAAACATGCAAACGTTTGAGGTTGATGGCAAAAGTTGGCAAAATCAGCCATTTATTGAAATGAAAAAAAAAACTAAATGTGAACAAACATCTTGATGAAATTTTTAAGTAACAGTTCAAACTTCAATATACCAAACATATATGTCATTGCAACAACAGTGTCATACAGATTTTTTCATGGACGATGTCTCACACAGCCTCGCGATGCAAGCCCAGAGAGGGAACAAACAGACAAGGAGCTATGGAGGAACATAACATACTCGTCATCATCACACAATGCTTTTCCGACAACTCTGAAAATTATATACATATTCTTACAGCATTTACACCTTTCGAAACAATAGTACCACAAAAATAATCAACCGCCAAACAGGAACTTTATGGACGACAGACAAAGTGAAAACAAACCACATAAAGCTGATGATACTGCTGGAACAATATGACCAGTGCAAGGCTGACCGAGAGAAGTCGAGTAGGGAAATCTCGAGAATAGACTAAAACATGCTTCTGCTGTGTCTATTATCAGAGGTTTATATACATACAGTTCGTATCCATCATAAGAACAAGTCAAAACAAAAAAAAGTGACCGTAAGAGAGGATCAAAATAAGTCTAAACACACTGCAGCTCTGCATTCATACCGATATGGCTTCCTGGCTCAGTGTGCCCAAGTGAAATAAGAAGCATCTGAAAGGTGCTGGCATCAAAACATCTGACAGACAGAAGCAGAAAGAACAAAAAGAAAAGAAAAAAAAGGAAATATGAGTTGTTGTCTGCACAGAGATGGCATTGACGCAGCCATCTTAAAGAGGCTCCTACATAAGCTGCATTACCTTGAGGCCGCAAAGAGGCTGAGTGTCTAAGGAGTCATGCAGATTCAGACAGCGAACACTGAATGCAAAGAGCGACTAAAAAGTGCCGTTAACTTAAAATGCTTTGCAATGTAATCTTTCCAGATTTCAAAGACAAAGATAAGCAGGTACCAAGTCCAGACCAGGTTAGGGAGGTCCTCTCCCTTTTTTTAGACATGGGAGACTTTCTGAGACTCCCGCGCCTGCTTGATGCTGTAGAGCCATTTAATGACCCGGGCGTTCCGTTCAACAGCGGAAATACCGTAGGGAACGCGCTCCCCAGCATCGTCTTCTTCATCCGTCAGGTCGTCGTTGCTATGCCGCGACTGCTCACAGTCTGAGCTGATCATGCTGGCACTACGGAAGTTGAGTGACACAATGTCAGAGTTCGCTCGGGCGAAGCTTTCCACACCTACGCTCTCCAGCTCCTCGGGATCCAGCCCACAATAGTTGAAGAAGCGCTCCACGTCTGCCCCAGCCCGAGCGTAGCGGTCGCTCAGGTCTGACTTGGAGCGGTGCAGAGAGGGCCTGCGGGCCACAGAACTGCCTAACTCCAGCTCCGCAGCAGTGCTAGATAGTGTCTCTCTTTCAGAGGAGCAGGGAGCATTGTCACATGCAGCCAAGGCCTTGGCGCTAGGCTTGGGCGGCAGCGGTGGTGCGGAAGAGCTGCTGCTGCGGGCCGCTCTCAATGGCTTGCCATTGCACATGCGGCGAATGTCTGAGGAGCTGTGGGAGGCATGCAATGGTGAACGCTCGCCGTCAGCCTCGCACGACCTCTCCTCCAGCAGCCTTCGACTCAGGTTCAAGTTGCCTCCCTGTGGACTGTGTCGACCTTGCGTGGAAGGTGGTACCTTAAGCGAGTCGGCAAACGAGCGGCATCCAGGTTCCGTCAGCTCGGACGAGCGAAGCGGCGCCCAGCTACGTGCCCCGACTTTGTGCAATGTTCCCTTGGCGGGCCCCTCGGATGAGGAGGAGCTGTTCAAGATGTTCTTCAGGATCTCCAGGTTGAGATTCTCCCGTTTGGTGGTGGTCGCGCAAGTGTCCGACTTGGCGTTGTTGTTGGAGGCTTTCAAGCCAGATCCAACACCGCTGCTTCTCTTGACAGGAACCGGGCAGACAGGGGGCTTGGCAAGTACCTGTGGCTTGATGGGCTCCTGCTTAGCGTTGATGACCTCCTGGCTCTTCACGTACTTGGCCTTGTCGGCCTCCAGCCGCTCCACGGCGCTCAACCGCTTTGGGTTAGGCTCGATCTGCCGGCGGAAGTAGTCAGGCCCCTTGTTGAGGATGCGGAGCGGGACAGCGGAAGCAAAGGCTCCACCCTGACCGGCGGGCTTGCTATCTGCCTGTAGCGTCTCGGTGGGCATCTCTGCTGGTCTCTCGGCGGCCGCCGTGGTGGATTCCGCAGTGGACTCTCGTCAAGGGGCAGCCTGGAGGCACACACATCAAGCCAGATGACCGGACTATTAATCCTGTCTCCACTGGCTGTCAGCAGTGAGGCCTCATACTCACAGCTCATTAATTAGCCTCCGCTTCCTCCACGCAGAAAGACCCCGCACGGCGAAAAAAACAAAAAAAGAGCACTCAGCTCCAGTCAGTGTCAGCACACCCGTCAAGCTCTGCCAGCTGGGAGGGAGCACCAGAGGATTCTGGGGAAAAGCCTTGTCGCTGCTCCTTTGTTCCTGGCCAAGGCTGAGAATCTGAAACACACAAGGACCAACCCTGTTAAGGGAGCAGGTGACATCACATTCCTAGCAACAACAGGAAGAGCTACGACTCTGGCGTGCTGTTGGCCGATGAAGCAATAGAAAACAACTAATGGAAACACATGCACACCTCAATATCAGTGAAATTAATATCATTTGGTTGGTGGTGGTGAGTGTGGGTGAGACAATCTTAGACTTTAATCTAAGAATATTTATGTAGGCTAGTGCACTGTGGTCCCATATGTATAACTGCAATTTATCTAGCAGTTATCCTTCGATGAAAATCCTTTATTTGATATATTACTGTTGTTTATCTGAATAATCGTCCAATAAAGCAAAAGCGAATTTGATTACCCAGCTTTCTTATTTACTGCTTGTAATTATTTCATATCGAAATGTCATGTATATATTCTCATATAAGTGAAAATAGGCAAATGATTCTCATGCAAGTGCAAAGAAACAATGATTCAGCAATTTGTGTGTGAGTGCGCAAGTCTTTCGCATCTGGAGAAATACAGACGTATGATCAGGGCTCATGTTCCTGCCAAAACCCTGAGGCTGTTTGCAGGGGGACAAGAGAAAATACACATCGGAGAGAGAAGGAAACATAAAATGGTGGAAAACTTTCCTTGTCTCGTAAATAAGAGTAATTACAGAGGTTTTTGGACAAGAGTGTTGGTGGTGGCCACAATAGTTTTGGATATTGCTATGACGAAGCATTTTATGGCACAACAGTATGTGACAATCTTCCGAGGGCTGCCGAGATAAATAAAAGAACTACACATCAGCACAGCCATTACCGAGGCAGCAAACAAGAGTCTCTTCTTTGTGCTCAGGCCCATTTTATGCAAGCCATCACAAGCCTAGGGTATTTAGATCAAAAAGTAGTCCCTTTCTTGCTTGTGTAGTTTGACTGTAAAAAATGGTCTATTATTTTAAAAATCTCAGTCACATTTTTGTCAGGCAGTCTGAAATGTTATCATGACATGACATTAGTTAATGTCCAACCTGTGCGAAACATTATCGTATAAATGACACCCATATCTGACATCTCTACCTCAAAGCATTCGAATCCAGTGATTACAAGCTCACTAGGGATTTTATTGTTGTATAGCAATCGGCTTTGCCAAAATATCCCATAATGTAATTACAAAAACTCCCATTAGCAACTGAA
>JAUCMU010000042.1:7744747-7756108 GCA_032275025.1 Enteromius treurensis | reverse complement strand
TGGGTTAAATGCAGAGCACAAATTCCAAGTATGGGTCACCATACCTGGCCACAAGTCACTTCACTTCACTTCACTTTGCTATTATATCAGAACGCAGATTTCGGTGCCACTTTAATGCCTGAGCTATCAAAACATTTGCCCACTGATTTTGTTAGAAGCATAATCATCGCATGTGACCTCTAGTTAAATGATATCGCATTCATGTAGTGTCAGAATAATCAGAAAACCAATTTACTGACTGAAAAAAAATCATGTGATAGTACAAGTCCGACATCTTAGTTAGTACCGTTAGTGTTCATGCTTTCACAATTTAACTAAAAAGCACAACTCAAAAAAATAAGAGCATCTGAGAAGCATGTGAATGCTACAGTTGCAACTTGTTTTGATGGAAACAGGTAGCCTACCATCCGCTAGCAACATTAAACATGCTCAAATGAAAAAGCCTAAAGGTACACTTCCATTGCAATAACGTGCCGTGAGAAGCGGTGGAAAGCTGTTGTCCAACAAAAGAGCACATTTACTCTACAACGGCAGTTGAATTATTCTTTTTGTGATCTGATGTGGCTTCTAGTCACAGAAAGTGTAATATTCTTTCGCAAAATAATGTAGTTCCTCAGAAACGGTTGTGGTTCCAACAAACTGTTTACCAAGTAACACGCCAATGTAAACAGATGTGCACGATTATTGTAATTTACAACAGCTTCAAACTTGGACCAACCAATCAGGACCAGAACTATCCATTTTATAAATATCCATTTGGCATTGTAAAAAACCTAAACAATACCCAACCCTACTCTCGACCAGAGCAAACTTTTGCTTAAACAAATAAATAAATACATTTGAAAAATTGCTAAAACTTTGCTTAAAGTATTTATAAATAATGTCTTCTCACCAAAATTGTTTTTCCATCTAAACAAACTGGAAAATGATCAGCGTGCTTTATGCACTTTTTTGCTGATCCTTTAAGTATTAAAAGGATAGTTCACCCAGAAATGAAACTTTAGTCATTAATTACTCACCCTCATGTTGTTCCAAACCCATAAGACCTCCTTTTTGGCACAAATATAAATACTAGGGATGTAAGGCTATTGTAAGTACCGTTGATATCGCAATATCAAATTTTTTCGATATTACCGTGGTCGCATGACTCGATAAAACGATAGGTCTTCTGAGAAAAGTTTGCTGAGGCGAATGGAGCAACGGGAGGTAGCGGGAACTACAATTCCCATCAGCCCAAGCGTGCCCATCATTCTTTGTGGTCTGTTGTCAATACAGAGAATTTGTCTCTATATTTAGCACAGATTCAGACCCCCTTGGCGACATTTTTCCCTAAAAGCGACTAGCGACAAATCTAGAGACTTCTCGGCAAACCTCAGCAAGTCTCCGGTACTGCTGCGCGAGCGCGAGCCCTTGTTTTCTCGGCGCGCACACACCTCTCTCTGCATCTGTTCTGTTCAGCGAGAGGCTGAGAGGAGCAGGGCTTTCATTAAAATAGATATTATGTTGCTTCTAACAAATCACAGCATAGCCATTGTCTATAACTTATGTGTACTTTGTTTCATTATTTTGAATTATAAATATAATTATATTATAATAAACGATTATAAAAAAGGATTTTAATCTAGATTAACATCTTGTAAGGTAGAGCTAGTTCAGTAGGTCTTATATTGGCATGATACCGTACCGTGCCATTCATACCGAGGTATTACGGCACCGTGAAATTTTGATCCCGTTACATTCCTAATAAATACAAATATAAACACAAAAAAAACATCATATACTCTACTCCCTTGACTTACGTCTTTCACCATGTTTTTACCACGTTTCTGGACCTAGGATAATTTCAGGTCTTATGTGTTTGGAGTAGCCTAATAGATAGGGAATTGGACTGGTAACCCAAAGGTCACGGGTTCGAGTCCCAGGCCCAGCAGGGATTTTGGGTGGGGGGAGTGAATAGCCTTCAATACTACACCTTCAATACTGAGGTGAGGTGACCTTTGAGCTAGGCACCGTTCCCCCAACTGCTCTCAACTGATGAAGTTCGGACGGGACTAGTTTTACAGGGGGTCGTGGGAGAAATGTGTGATTTTAATCCTGTCCGAGTCTGCCATGTCCGCCTCACACGACCTCTGTAAAAATTTCAGAGTAAATTACCTACTGTTGTTCAGCAAACTCTGCGGTCCTAATCCCGTTCGAATGAGATTGTCTGTGATTGACGAAAATCTTTTTTCCAAAAGGCGTTTTCTTTTGTGTTTTGGTCAACGTGAACTACCGTACTATCTCTAGCGCGCCGGTTTTCAAGTTTGCGCACTAATAATGGATGTAACATTAGATATGTTTGCTACCCTGCAAAGAAATAAAAAAAACTAAAATCAAGAAGAGCACGGGACAGTCAAAGCCTCCAGGTTTTCATGCAAAATGTCTTAAATTGTGTTCCGAGGACGAACAAAGCTTTTACGGGATTGGAACGATACGGGGGTAAGTGATTCATGACAGAATTTTCATTTTGGGAAGGAGTATTCCTTTAAAACAATATTGGGCGAACGAATTGATGACCGTTTTTATTTGGCAGGAGTGAACTTCTTCTCAAAGGGTTGGGGATATAATATAGAATTATCTCAACAAATAACAAAAACAACAAAAGTCAAAGGAACTTTCCCAACATTACAGAAAAAAAAAAAACATTTATGTATGTGTGTAAATACACAGACTACATATCTGCATTTCTGCCAATACTGTGCCACCAGAGAGAACTGGATGTGCCACCATGAGAATTGGCATTTGGATAGTGCTAATGTACTGCCACTTGAACCCACCCTGGGGGTTGGGCACAATTTTACCCTGGCCAGGATTGACTCAGAGAGAGTGATGTATACGTCTGCACAACCTCCAGGGTGCATTAACTGGACACATCACCATGCATCTGCTGTTAGATGCCCATCACAAAACGGGCGGGTCATCGGAAGAACACCACACATTTCATATCATGTAAAGCAGCTGTTAGCAACTAGCTGACGGATCAATTGCTGAAAGAGAAATAATGCTAAAATATAGCACAAACAGTGGCAAGTAAATAAGCATCTGAAATGAGATGGCAGCAGAGACAGTAATTCATCTCTTCTCTAGTCTAGCACACTCTGGACGACGTGAAATAGGTCAGCGTTTGAGTGTCGTGCTTGGCCCTCCGCCAATGCTTCCAACTATTCACCGATCCGCTTCTCTTTCCCCCCCTTTATTGTTGATCTGTAAAAGCAGTCACATGAACACAAGATGGCAGATGATGTAAACTGCAGACATTTTATTCATTCTTCTAAACATGCTCCACTAATAAATGAGTGATGGGGGAGGATTTTTCATTTTGGGATGAAGCCTTGAGAATTTAAGCATTCCTAAAATGGAGGGTGATTGTGCTTCTCTCACACGTGTAAGGCTAATCCTATTGTTTGTGTTGAAAACGCCCGAATGATACTGGAGACTAAAACAGGAAAAAATCCTCACAAGATCAATGTTTTTTCTTCCTGTGGAAAGAGGTTGGTGGATGGATGGATGGATGAATGAATCTCAGAAATCGCTCGGATCTTATCGTGAACACCACCCATGGCATGTTTAACTGTAATTAAAAGCCCCTTTCTTAAAAACCAACACAAATCACAGGTCCATGCATGCTTTTCATTCCGTCCAGATGATTTGGGTCACATGTTAATCCTGCAGTCAGACAAACCTCAGCAGTTAATTACTTTTAATCGACATTACTTTCATAATGCACTCTCCTGGTTTACATAATACATGCTACATTGTATTATAATGAATTAAACATTCATCTTTCATTGTTGATTCATTTATGAAACATTTATGAGCGCTTAAACTACAGACATTTAAATCTCCCAGAGGTTCATTTCTATTACAACTGAGAGATTTCAACATATTTCTGTTTGTTATATAAAGGTCCAACTTTCTAGGAAACAAACGCATTTATATACAGATTTATTTTTTGTATATATTTATTTTAATATTTTATATGTATTTATTTTATTATTTAATTTATTTATAATGTATTTATTGTTTGTTAGGTTTTTTTTTATATATATATATTATTTTATTTATTTTATTATTTTTATTATTTTATTATCTTTTTTTAATTAATTAATTAATTCATTCATTCATTGCACTTGCGTCATTTGGTCAAAGACCAGAATTAAATCTGAATTATACAGAAAAAAAGACATATTTTTCAGACATTGTTGATAATTTAACTTAAGCTTGATATATGAGTTTTCCACCAAAAATGCTCTTAAAGCCCCTTTAATTGTCATATATTAGTCCAATATTTCAGCAACTCCTAGAAAACGAATTACACAGAAAGCATTTACAGGCAAAATATTAAGTTGCGAACAACATTCATAACTGATAATTGAGAATACAGTGACAGCCTACCTTCTCTGCATCAATATTCATCATCTCTTTTAGCCGGTAAAAGCAGGATATTATAATTCTGCATCAAATAAAGACCATCAGCCAGACAGAGACCTATTGAATGATTTCTAATAATCCTCCGGAAGTGGGAGAAGGAATGTGACCTGGCACCTAACATCAGTTCCCAGCGCGTGTGCCATCTGCTGTGGAGCACCTCCATAGGGCTGCTTTCATCAACACCTTCTGTTGAGCTGTTCACACTCGCAGCAGTGTGGCCTTAATCCTTCATCAGCTGACCCGGCGTTGGGACACTTTAATTGCAAAAATATTTCTCAGGAGCCTGTAAACAAGATGCAGCCGCGTTCCTCTATGATACGAGTCGACAAGGCCCGAGCTGGAATAAGTGCTGAGAGATTCAATAAAAGCCTGATCTGCTGTGCTTACGCAAGGATTTTATTTGTCGATGCTTTGTGTAAAAATCAAAGCAATATTTAGTAACAGGCCCAGTAAAATATCTGCAGCAGTTATATAACAATAGGGCCTCTAAATCTATGAGCACAAAAAAAGCTTTACCAAAGCAATAGAGCCATAATGGTTTGGGGTTACATGAAGAGGACAAAAAGAATGGACCAATAGCCAGATGGAGATTGGGGCCTTATTATGTACGCTGCTCATTTATTCGTCTTTCAATTATAACATTTGGTTTTCTGATATTTATGAAAACTACAGATGAGTCAAACGGGCTAACTAATTGAATGCTTCACAAAAAAAAAAAATAATAATAATAATTTTTAGTTTGAATATTGTCCGCATAATTAGCATGCTGACAGTTTGTTGTGATTTTACCTTTAGACAGTTTGTACTGATCCCAGGGTTCCTATCGTGCAAACAGAACAACGCCAAGGACATGGGACACGGGTTCAAATTTCAGGAAATGCCTGAACTGATAAACGGATCATTGTGTTTGCTATTAACCAATAATTGCTGTTAAAATTACTAAATAATACTTTCGATCACATTTAGTTACTAGGTTATTTACATTTTTGCATTTTTGAAGATTAACGGAACGTTATTGAGCGCAAGTAAGCATTACATGGTGCTAAACACAAAACAACGGATGTTTGCATTTATTTAAAATTAGCCAAACAGTCAACAATCAATAGGACAAAATATATTCTGTATCCCTTTGTGATTTATAAACAAAACATAATATTTAATGAAAAATAAACATATATATTTCTTACATCAAATATACTGCTCTAAACGAAATTCAATATAAAATGCCATTAAAGCGAGCACAAATTTGACTGGATCAGCCACAAAAAAAAATCATTATTGAGCACTCAATAGACTTCAAAATCAGAGCTTGTATAGTTATTATGCATGCAGACAAAAGAGCGGTGGTTCTGCTGACAGGACACCTATACTCAGCGGCATCATAAAAACCTTGACATCTTTGTGTCGCCTGTTGTGACTAACACACCACTTCTCTGAAGACCCTTTAAAGCAGACCAGTGGCACATCCTGACCACAAGACTATGGCGCCTATACGTACCCATACACAAACACACGGCACGCCTGGGCACATTACAAAGGCCTGCTGGGGGTCATGCTATGCAGCTGCGGCCCTATTGATGTGAAGAATCAGACAGATGGGCCTAAACCGCCTCAAGAGAATAAACAATACAAAGGCAACATGAAACCACAATAACGCAACCTGGGCACTAAAGTGTTTCATCACCACCGCTAATAGCCATTCGGTCAGAGGGCATCCAAGCTAGTCGGCATTGTTATGAAATCGGTAGATATTCACTGATCTTTCTCGTTAAATCTCAGAGAACAATATCTGTTACTTCAAATCTTTGAAACCAGGATCACATTTATGTTAGTGTGATTACCTGTAATAGGAAGCTTAAGGCCAAATAGAGAGAAAGCGCAATCACCTCCAGGTCAAAGTAGATCTTGGTTGTTCGAAAACATAATACACATATAAGACATAAAATGAACTGCATGATAGACGCTAATGAACTAGTCTGCAGAAAGGGAACAAAGTAACCGTCTGAAAGAAAACAAGGTTGAATTTAGCTTCAGCTTTCGCAGGGGGAAAAAGAGGGGGGGGGGGGCTTTGAAAAGGCAGATATACCTGGATTTAATTACTCTCATGATTTATCCTGTGACTCACTGCTCATACTGTGAGATGACGGAAAATGCCCAAGACTTTCCACATGTCAACAACAAAACTCACCCTGAATGACCCGCTGGATCATCCGCTTAAATTATGATCCAATCGCAGCTGGCTCGACCATGTAATGCAAGGTGCCAATATGATGTCAAAATCTGTCCTCTATTCATAGACCGCTCCGCCGCTGTCGCTTTTTTAAGACATTCCCTCAGCCAACGCAGAGAGTTTACTAAAGTCCTTTATTTCCCTGAGAGCAGTGCTGACAAAGACTCTAACAGCTTTTTCATCTGTTACCTCTAAACGCAGTTCATTTCCGCATCTCTGCTGAAGTCATCATGGCATTCCTCATATAATCATGGCTTTACAATCCCATGACACTGTTCCAGCTCTGCTCTTTTCGGTCCACATCCCTTCTTACGCCACCGTAGAAGACGGAGCGCTGCGTTCCAGTTGTGTGTTATTACAGACTTCTGTACGTTTGGTGCAATGTAGCTTGTAACCAAAATGCAAAACGGCCAAACGTGCTAATTAAATGCATAAAGTTAATCAAAAATTGTATAAAAATGTACTATTGCTTCGATTCAGAACCTAGCGTCTGGCAATCTAACCCACTGATCAATTAATCAATCAAGTCTTATAAAAGCAACAAACATGTTCTTTAACCAAACATGACACGTAGTAATACAATAATTCAAGTTCAACAATAAGAAAATAAAATGACATTTAATGTGCCGAAATGGAGTTTAACTGGGACACAAATTAATTAAGATAAGACACATTCAAAGATGCTTCCTCTTCCTTTACAGTACAGATGAAAATATTGTTACATTGCAACTTTTAATGTAACATCGGAGTTTAACAGATCGTGAATAAACTACAAATGTAGGCAGAGACTTTTGACAGAGACAGAGAGAGGTTTTATTTATTGGCTGTTATTTGGATGGAGGCAGATAAGAAAGCAGATGTGAATTAAGTTTGCAGTTGATGGTAAGAAAGGACTAAAAAGTGGACTAAATGAGCAGAGAAATCCAGCATGCATCACTAGAGAGCAGAAGATCGGAATATGAGGTACAAAAAAAACTATTTTTTAAATCATATGCATTGATAAATTGTTCACAATATGCTTAAAAACATGCACTTTAAAATGCACAAATATAGTGTTGGATGTAGGGGTGTTTTTATTTGCATTTAACATTGTTTTACTGCTATTCATAACCTGTGACCTACTGTTAACTACTTTACTGAGGAAACCAACAAAGATTGCGTATAAAAGTGATGGTTAGTTCCTTGTGCTCAGAACAAAAGTTAGTTTGCGGTTGCTCAAACTGAATGACCTAATATAGAGAGATTTTGGCTAATGACTAATGCACAAAACAAGAATTTGAAAATGCAAGCTCTAACTTCTATCCTGATCCAAACAGACAGAATATTCCAAACAAGCATCTGGTTTGAGCAGCTGGATTTTATGCAAGTACTTTTTATAAAACACAACAGGTCACCAGAGCCACATTTTGCGCTGCAATGACAGGCACCCTGTCAAACCTTGGATGTCTGGGTGATATAAGCAAGCTGTCATTTTGGCTGGTCTGATACCCTTCAAACCTCTATTAAGAGCCTGGAATGATCCAAGACATAAAGAAAATAAATAAAAACAGTTATATTTAATGATGAAACATATGGAGGGAATTAATAGAACGAGGCATTTATGAGACTATGTGTTTGACATGCTGAAACTACATTAGTAACAGCCCTGTTAGACAATCAATAGCCCAGTCACACATTACAAGAAGCCAGACTCATGCCTCTACATTATCAGACAGTTACAACAGACTCATGTGGAGGGAAACAACCTTATTGCTATTTTAAGTGTATTGTCTGTCTGCTCTGTGTAATCCTTGCTGTTTCATGACAACAGCAAGATTTCCACCATTTGCTGCAAAATGCATGAAGAATATAATGCAAACACTAGCTTTATAGAGTGAATGACTCTTTAAATGCTCAAGATAAAAAGAAACACTGCAAAATCACATGCAACATGTCATTGGCAGTGTTCATGTCCACGGGATTTGGATGTCTGCAGTTGAACAATAGGTGAGGGATGCTAGACTGTTATTGAATGAGCTCTAAACAGACACTGACGCATCCTAAATACAGCGTTAAATAAAACGATATTCACAACAAGAATTTACCTTTATGATCTGCGGGTAAACACTTCACGTGAATGAGGATGTTGCGGTATATTTCCCTGCTCATTCGCCGTCGACTGGAGCTGAAAGCCTTGCGTTGGGCAGCACTTACCAGCTTATTGAATCCCTCTGCATCATGAGCCTTAGATCCAGAATAGACCGTTGTGCGAAAGAGGGGGGTCGGTCAAACAGGCTTTATCAATTCCCCTTCATATCTTTAGTTGATGATTGGTTTTACTGCATAGGAAATAAAATACCATTTGTGTAATAAATAGATCAAATAAGGGGTATATACACTCTTTGTACCTGGCTTTTCACTACTTAATAAACAGTTCTCCCCCGTTTTCAAAGTACCTCAGTCCAGTTTTCTTAAAGGGACCGCTGCGGCAACTATATACAGCTGATGAGCGCAGTTTGCGGTCCGTTTAATGAAATGTCAAACGTAAATAATGAACTTGACCTCTGAGTAAAATTAATAGTGTTAAACACCTTGATGTTTTTAGACAGGTTTTTCCGTTGTTTATGTAGGCCTACTGTATTTTAATATTTTTAGAAAATTTAAAAGGAAAAAATGTATGACACTAGTATAAAATGTATGCTTACACTTTAATACTTAGAGCTAGGTTTCCATTATTTAAAAAAAATAAAAAAATAAAAAAATAAAAAAATATATATGTATATATATATATATATATATATAAAGAAATGTATTATTATTATTATTGATATATATATATATAGAGAGAGAGAGAGAGAGAGAGAGAGATTTTATATAAATATATATTGCACAGAAAAATATTGATTATTTTATTTTATTTATTACTATAGAGTCTCTTTATGTGTCAGGCAAAAAGATGACACATTAAAAGACAAATCCATTGCATGAGTCATGCCACCTATAGGCAAGGATTGGATGAGATGAATTCTTTACTATGAAAAGTTAAAATTATTTATAAATAAAGTACCATATTTGTTCAATGGTCTAAATTATTAATCTTGTTTAAAGAACTGTGTTTTTTTTCCATGTACTCCTGAGCATATCTCATTTTCTAAACAAAGAAACTTTCACTGAGAATAAAAGGGGGGTTGGGATCTGTACAAAAGTAGCAGAATCTATAATGCTGTATTGTAATGTTTGCTGCTTGTTCCTGTCACATTTAATTTGAAGAACTGCTCAATAAAGTCCTTGAAACTTTGTATTAATCATTTATTCATCAATGTGTGTAAAATATGACTGTCATCAAATAATCCTCTTTAATTAATTAATCGTTTATCTTTTCCTTACATGTTCAAAGAGGAAAAAGCATCAAAAATCAAGAGATATTAGTGATATTCAATTCTCAAAGGGGGACTGTAAGCGGCACAGGCTTCTAAGGGGTTTCACTTCACAGACCTTCCTGTTACCAAGCAACAGCTAAACTGAGCTGAAAATTGGAATTCTTGTTGTCAGGCAGAGGCAGACTCAACATCATTTTACATCACTAAACTCAAGACATATCAACAATTGTTGCACATTTAGGAAATCTGAGTTCATCATACAAAGAGTGAAATCCTTTTGTTGCATTTACATCCTGATTTTCATTTATAAGGAATCTGCATAACTAAAACCAATAAAAAATGACCTCAAGGGCCGCTGTTGCCCTATACATTTCTTTTGCGTGCTACATAAGAAATTATTTATGCATTTTCTAAAATTTACTCCAGATATGGAAAGATGATGCAATATGCAATATTGTATCACCTTCATTCTATTCGATTTCTTTCTTCATCAGGCTAAAATACACTCATTGTAAATGCTGAGTGAGGCATTAGCATATGCTCTCCGTATGTGGGTTTGTTGTTCCAAAAGAACTACATGCTGCGCTGAAGGAGCCGCCAGACGTTGTGTTGACACTGAGAGAGCAGATTACGAGTGACATTCAGCCTCTAGTCCCATGAGGCAAAGCTCTAGCTGACCCACTCCTGAACCAGCCACCAGAACTATTACACATGCTTGATTCCAAGCACCTAAATGCAATGTGATTTTTTAAATTAAGCTGATTAAGTCCGACACATTATCAGTTTATTGTCATTTTTACACCATAAAGGCACATGAACACCATATGAGAGTGCTTAAAGGTAAATTTACTGTTAAATGACGCTCAGATGTGGCATAAAAACACTTGTGTAGCAATTATTTGAAATCAATATCATTTACACTGTTACTTAAATTAATCATGACAATGTTATAAATAATTATAAATATGAAATAATAAAAACAGAAACACATGTATAAAAAACACATAAACATGATGAACCTACAGTGCCCTCCACTAATCTTGGTACCCTTGGTAAATCTGAGCCAAGGTGGAAAATAAATCTGCATTGTTTATCCTTTTGATCTCTAATTCAAAAGGTTCACAAAATTCTAACCTATCATTGACGTAAAACAATTGAAAATGGGAAGGAAAACTCATGATGAAAAAAATGTTTTTCTCCAACACACGTTGGGCACAATTATTGGCCTTCAATTATCGCAACGTCTTTTTCCCAGGATAACAGCTCTGAGTTTTCTCCTGTAATGCCTGAAGAGTTTGGAGA
>JAUCMU010000042.1:7712567-7726338 GCA_032275025.1 Enteromius treurensis | reverse complement strand
CTGTGAAGAGAAATCACCTCTTCTCTTGTCTTCCTGGACCATTCTCTTGACTTCACCATGTTTGTAAACACACCAGTGAACATCTAGAAGAAGCTGAGTATCACAGTTATTTTAAATCTGCCTAATTGGTGCTTATTATACTTGATTGCCGCTCGTTGACATCCACAGGTGTTTTCAATACCTGATCGAAAACACTTGAACGAACCTCTTTTCTTAAGAGTGGTAGTCTTTAAGGGGTTGAATAATTGCATCAATGAAGAAATCACAAAAAAAACATTTAATACTGTATTACAAAAACAACTGTACACTGAATTCCCTAAAACCCTTTACAGCATTGGGGGTTGAATAATTTTGAACACAACTGTATTTAAAAATGTATTACTGGGATGGTGAAGTTGAATTGTCATCAAAATATGCTGATTTGCTGCTCAAGACGCATTTTATTGTCTGATGTTGGAAACAGTTGGGCTTTTTAATATTATTAGGACCGATTCTTTGATAAATGAATCAAATGAATCAATACATTGCATCATAGCTGAATAAATGTATTAATTTCTTAAACAAATACAGATTACTGGCTGATGGTCCATATATCTCTTTTCATAGAAAATAAAACTTACCATAAACATCTTTGCTCTTAAATCACTGGGTGGAACCCATTGCATTGGTCTAACCTTTCTCCCTCCACAGACATTCTCACCACTAACATTATATTAAGTGGAAACAAGATGTGCTGAAGCTGTGTGGTGCACCGCTGCAATATCCATGTTATCTCATCTGAGCACATACATTTAATAAACGGGGCTTTTGATATACTTTCGAGTCTATTTTGGTGGAAATGTAATCAGCAGCACAATTAAAGCATTATTGAGTCATTCTCTCAATGGCCTGGCCTAGATAATAGTGTAAATAATTAATTTTTCTATTAACTCATTGTTGTCTCTTCAGCTTGTCTCTCTCAACACACTGGGAACAGATACCATGCTGCCTTTCAGAGATATAATTTTTCTAATTAGCACTCAAATGAAGGGCTGTCTGTAGCCTCTGATGGTCTTTGTCGGAGGTTTTTACCTCCCCCCCCTGGTTAGATCATGATGGGTGATTGAGCTGTCACAGCAACAAATAAAGGGCTTTTCAAACAATCCCTTTCTGTGTTTGATCGACAGTCGAGCTTCCCCTTCATTTTTAATGAACATCATAATCGTCAGTGGGGAAAGGATACATTAATTAGGGTGAAATAGTTTCGTTAAAACAACCAGCTAAAGTAATTCGGTAGATTTGTTTGGAAATGTCCTTCTAATTACCAGAAAAGAAATGCACATCACTGTCGAATGTTTCGCAAGATTCAATTATAGAGCAGTGAAAATCTTGTGCTTAAATGACAACGCACGGTTCCGGCTCTAAATAATGAGGCCTGTCTCAGGCTTTCCATCTGATGTTTATCTGACTGTATGTGCTCAGACTGCTCACTCTCTTTTGTTAATGCGACTCCCGTGCTTTACCTGAAACATCACAACATGCCTCTGCTCAGTAAACAATTAAAGTAATGGTGCTGTGGAGAAAATGACTTATTTTCCATTACGCCCCCCCTTCCCACACGCATTTCAAACTTTGCACTCCGCCATTAGATCAACGACTGTGACCTCATTACATAAACATAATGATCCAGGAGATGGGGGTTGCTGGTCTCGTTTACAGGAAATCTAGACACACAAAACCAACAATAGAGGCTGAGAAAAGTAATAGCTCATGCAGAACATTTATAGTTTCATTTGTGAACCAGTCTGGTTCATCACGCCTACAAGTGTCCGTGTGTCTCTTTAATATTGGTTAGGGGTAAACGGGAGTACAACATTAAAAGAAAATGAAATGAAAAAGAAAATCTTTTTACTGGTTAACTGTAAGTTCCCTTACCATATGAGATGAAAACTGTAAATTGTTTATTATTAAACATATTTTTATAATAATATACTGTCAAGATTTATGGGTTTTGCAATTTTATGAAACAAAAAGGAAAACGGCATTCCCTGAAGACTTTGCGTGGTTGTCCTTTTATATCATGGTGTATATTATATAGCCTATATCATGTATATTAGTGTGTTTTCCATTATATTTTTTGTTATTTAGTTGATGTTTGCTATTCATATATATATGTGTTGTCTTTGTGTGTATGATCCTGTGAACATTTATTAACGTGGATTGGCCAAGTTATAAAATGAAGATGTCATTTAATATTCATGCACTAATATGCCATAATACCTGAGACATTTCTGGCAGCCAGGAATGACAGAGCTATGTTAGATAGTTCATCAGTTTTTTCTATAGTGGTATAATCACTGATCTATAACTGAAAAGTCGTTATATATAGATAAAATGGTATAATGTATTTTTTCTCGTACAACAACAACAGCAAAGATGTGAACTCGGACACGATGGTGAACTGGATCCAAAAGAGATAAACTAGAAAGAGAAATGATAAATAAAAAAAGGTTAGAAAACTGGAAATCAGAAAGCAAATGAAAACCAGAACAGAGAACACCAACTACACACCAGGGAAGACAACCCACACCTAACCTTCAACATAAATGTCCAAAACTAGACACCAACAGGGAATATGTGAAAAACAGAGTCAAAATAAAACTAAACATGATGTTACAAGATTTTTAGTTTCTCAAAGCAAACAGCACACTATATATCAACAGTAAGCCACCCTTATTGCTTCGTCATGTCATCAGAGACTAATTATCTGCATTGAATAGTGACATAATACACCATAACGAGTGACAGCAGCTGACAAACACAACTCTCTCAGCTGCTACATCTCTGTAATCTAGAGCGTGCAGGTTCGAATTAAGATCATTTGACAAGATAAACAGTTTTCGCTGGTTCCCATGACGACCACTTTTCACCCGAAATGCTTTGATTGTATTTAATCTGATGGTAATCGTGGCTAAATGACAGACAGATGATAAGAAAGGCAGGATCCTTTTCTCACGGATGATTTTCTATTACCACCCAATCAGACTGCTGTCAAGGTTTCTTTTCATAGTGATTTGGCCATGACGCTGTGTGCGTGCTGTAATTAGGTCTTTAATATGGGTGATTAAGGCCCCATTGTAAATGACTCCGAATGAGAAACGTGAGGCAGTTCTTCTAAACTTCTTTGATAAATCAATTTCTGCCAGCTAACTTTGTGATTTACAGTTAAAATTGAGTGAAATGCCAACGCGAGTGACGAATGCGCCATTCAGATGTTGATAGCATCAATAATGTAGCATCTGCATCTGTTGGGCTGCTTCAGCGCTAGGCTAAAATTTAAGTGGCTGTTGATTGGCTGAAGCGCGCATGACGTCACCCCACGGACGTTTAAAGGGGATAGAAGTCCGGTGATAGAGCTGCGTTAACTTACAGCGTTCAGACCTCATGAGGAGATGCAAGCGAGACGACATTTAAATGTAGGTAAACGAATTTATATTTGTGCTTACGACCTCTCTGTTTTTTTGCCTAAAGACAAGAAATGGACGGGTGTCCGATAGACTGAACGCGACCATTTGTTCTGTATTGATGAGTCTGTGAAAGCATTAAGTTGTGAAGCAGGTGAGTGAGTTAAACTTGTTTACTTTAACAATATTGTGTACCTGTCAGTGTCGTATAGATAGAGGCCCTCTAGTTAATTTAGTGTCTAATTGTAAACCAATTGCTTACAGTTTGTATTTGTTGTCCAGTTAAATGGAACATCTGCTCAGTTTACATGCATTCTATTCCAGGTAGTGACCCATTTATTATGGTAAACACTGCTTGTAATGCTCACCTGCCTCATGTCAGAATGGGGGCCCTGGCATGGAAGCGGTGCGTTGGATGTGGATGCAAGATTTCAGACCGCTTCCTCCTGTTTGCTTTGGATGGGTACTGGCACTGCCACTGTCTCAAGTGCTCCTGCTGTCAAGCCCAGCTGGCAGAAATTGGCTCATCGTGTTTCACAAAGCGTGGCTTGATCCTCTGCAAAAGTGACTATATAAGGTCAGACTGCAGGAACAACACTCTGTTTTGTTATAGCCATCCTTGATAATTTACCATCATTCACACTCTGAGCTAACAAATATACTAGATAAATGAGAGCAGTAATAAGTCTTCTGGGAGTATAAAAGGGTAATATTTTACTAACCCTCATGTTGTTCCAAGCCTGTATAGCTTTCTTTTTTTTGTATGTGGAACACAAAATTAGATATTATGAACAATGTTGGTGAACTTTCAATTGTTTTATAGTTAAAGTAATTTGGACCCAAAGCAGCAATGGACCCCACTGTTTTGCATTGCACTGTTGAGGAAAAAAAAAAAAGAAGAGTAAATGTTATGTTTTTGGTATATCATTTTAATAAAGTAAACAAAGCAAGAGCAATCGTTCTGAAAGCTTAAATGACTTCCTGCTTTTGTGCAAGAGGAAAAATACTTGCTTGTTAAATTATAATGACTTGCTTATTAAAAGACACATTTCTGATTATGATATTCACAGATTATTTGGTCACAGTGGAGCCTGCAGGGCTTGCAGTACGTCCATCCCAGCAAATGAAATGGTTATGAGGGCACAGGGCAATGTTTTTCACGTCAAGGTAATTTACTCCATTTAAAAACGGTTAATTAAAAAGTAATCTACATTTCTACTCCTTGTTTATGGGCTGATATTCCGCAGTGTGTTTTGGGGGTACCTTGTAATATGTGTTTCTTACAGTCACTTATTTTTCTTTACTCTTGTAGTGTTTTCTATGCTCCATCTGCCATAACCAACTAGTACCCGGTGACCGTTTTCACTACACAAATGGAAAACTGTACTGTGAAATGGACAGACCAACAGCTTCTGCGTACAGAAATGACCACTTGGATTCACTCAGGGAGCACAACATATCTGAACAGAAGTCCTGAGCTCATCATTTTTTTGCTGAGTTCTGAGAAAGAGACACTAATAGAGCACCTCGTTTCATATTCAAGACCTCATATAACCCGGTAGTTGCTTTGTCAGCTACAAACCATTTTGTGAAGGTCTAATATTGTGGAAATTCAACGTATATGGTAATATCTGGCAGTTTAAATGAGGTTAACCATTGGAGCTGAAAAGCAATATCAGCGAGCATCCTTGCGTATCATAATCAATTATGAATTGGTTTTGCACAAAATGACCTTTCTTGTATGTTGTGGACCTGCAATTTAGTTGTGGTGTCTGTTAGTTTTGATATACTGCTGTGTACTTTACTCTCAGGCAGTGAAAACACGCCACCTTTCTCTGGTGTGTGAGTGACATTTATCTTTTGGTCACGGAATGGCTATTCTTCTGCAATTAACCTGTCCATAAACCAGTCCTGGCAGCATCCAGAGAGTCCAAGTTCTCTGTATCCTTGGAAGCAGATGATCCAGATGATTTCTTTTTTTTTTTTTTTTTTTTTTAGTTCGAAAACATTCAGTTAGAAAACATTCAGAGCTTACTATAAAGGACCCATCTTTGAAGTGTGTCGTGTGTGTGAAGTAATATTGGCTTTATTCAAAATAATTAAAAACCCTGTTAAGGATCTCTTCAGTGATGTGAGCTGTGTTGCTGATGCTTTCTAAATTATCTATTGACTGACACAGAATTTATGGAGAACACCTCCCTCTGTTGGCTGAAGGTAAATCTGTGACTTCCAGTAGTAACACTTTTTATATGCCTTAGTAAAAAAAAAAAGTTCAGCATTTTCCAGTAAAACCACTATCAGCATGATAGCTATGTGCGGAATTAATTTGTTGAATTATCAATTTAGGGAACTAAAAGACATTTTATTGTTTACACAATTAAAAAAAAACACCCTATACCTTTTTAAAGCCTCAAAGTTGTGCTGAATTTCCTATTTAAGCTAATTTTATCATGTCCTGATCTCTAATTTATTTTTGGTGGTTGTAACTGATTCATGTACCTCTTATGCTTCTGCCTTATTAACCAATCTGACTCCATGTTTCTGATGAGAAATATTGATTCATCAAGGATTTGTCCTTTAATATAAATAAAATGAAATGCATTGGGTCCTGTGATAAAATGTCTCCATTGAATAAGTGGTGTTGCTTTTATAAAGTAAAACCTGAATGACTTAGATTATTATTTAAACCTCACAATGAAATGAATGTGGTCATGTGCTTATAGATGAATAGAATTAATTGCTGCAACAGAATATGTCCATATAGAATAATAATAGTTCAGATTATTGTTTGTGATCATATAAAAAAACAAAGAAATTAGTTGCAGCGCTTCAGCATTATAAAGTATAGAATGTGGTCCTGCTCACAATATGATTTCTGTGTTACTTCCATATAAATCCCTATAGATTAAGTAATGCTGCTTCTATAGAATACATTGCAGTAGTCCTACACAATAAATCACAATAGAATGATTGCCGTGTTATGTCAAGTAAGGCTTTTTTTGTCCAACACATTTAAAGGCCCCCACCCAACTATGTCGTGACTGAACTGTACATTCTTGAATAAAAATGACTGTTACTGAAGAACTCAAATGTGACCCTGGTCAATATTATTTATTTTTTTCTTCTGTGCCAAAAATCATTAGCATATTAAGTAAAGATAATGTTCTCTGAAGGTATTTTGTTAATTTCCTACCATACATATATAAAAACGTAACTTTTTTTTATTTTATTTTTCCGCACCCTCAGATTCCAGATTTTTGAACAATTGTACCTCTGGCAAATCTTCTCCTATCCTAACAAACATACTTGAATAGAAAGCTCATTTACTCAGCTTTCAGATGATGTATAACTTTATTTAAGAAAATGGATGGTTTGTGGACCAGGGTCACAATTAAAACAAATAAATTAGTTTCTTGATTTTTTAATTTACACTATTTTATTACAGTTTGAATACAATTTAACCCTTTAGCCTTCCTATTTTGGGAGTCACACAGTCCTAGCGGTCAAAAGTGACCGGACACCTAAAATTGAACTTTTTTTGCCCCTTAGTAAAATCAATGTAACATTTTTTTGTTTCATAATATTTTTTATTTTGTATTTTGAGAGAATTTTATATTAATAATTCATATTTATGCAATATTAATGAACAATTTTTCCCATTAAAAATAGTATTTTTTTTCTCCCCCAATATTTTTAATATTGTTTAAAATGAATGTAGCATTTCTCATTAAAATAAAGACAAGACCTTTCAAAAACATTTTTTTTAGCGCCCCCTAGTCAAAGCAAAGAAAGAAAAACGTGTAATTGCATGGTGTAACCAATAGATGGCTTTATAGGAATCTTTAGAGGCTTATGAACTCCCTAATTGTTTTTAGCCATAATTGATTACTCACATTTAGTAGTAGACTTGAATATATATATTAAGACATTCTTAAAGAGTACTTTTTGTGAACCTTTAGGGTTTCTATATATATATATGTAAATAAAATAGGTTAAATATTGATTTAAAATAGGTTTTTGCATTATGATTAGTCAAACCTGAACATTGCGTTAGAAAGAGAAGGCAAGAATCCATTTTTTGATTTAGAATTTAATTTTAAAATGCAGTTAATTCAAACATAATGATTTCTGCAAACAACTTGCAATGAACGTCTATTTTAGGGTTGGTTTATGGCAATAGCACATGTAGTTTGTACAGTACAAAAACCATTACGCTTATGGAATGTCCCCACTTTTCACAAAAAAAAACAAATGTGTGTCTGTCTGTATGTGTGTATTTATTTTACAATCTTGATGATTTAGTGTGTCACCCATTTACTGCTCTAAGCTCTTTCTGTATTATGATTGAATTTTTAAATGGATTTCCCATTCTCACAACTTTGGTCTGTGTCACAGACATAGGTGTAAGTGTGTGCGTGCGCGGATTTGTGATTGACTGGATATGTCTATATCACACTCTTGATGTTTTATAGCGTCATCCCCGTCTCTACTGTGTAGTTGTTTTTAGTTTTATGATTGATTTGTAGATTGTGTATATTCTCTGAATTGGTGTGTTTTTGTCCATTTCCCATTCATTTTCTATGCCCGGTCATTTTTGACCGTGGACCATAAGTGTAAAATACTTTTTTTTTTTTTTACGCCCACTTAGTCTGTTCGAATCATCCCCTCAATTTTTTTCTGAGATCACATTCCAAGTCAACAAATTACATATCATTCCGATGAGGCAGTGTTTTAAAAAAAAATTAAAATAAAAAAGTTTCCTTTCGGAATCGACCAAGGAAGGCTCAAGGGTTAAATGGACCCCTTGTGGGTCCTGTCCCTGGTCCCCAGTTGAGAACTACTATTAGAATACATTAAAGAAAGCTCTATATACAATATATACACAACGTTTACTCCTAGGATATTTGACTATGAAATAAGTTATAGTACATCTGATAGAACTAATTTTTCTTCTGACTGCAGGAACAACATAAAAACTACGTACAGAATGAATCTTTACAGTGTGCTATTGGTGTAAAATAAGCCCCAATGCAATAATAGCAATAGACTAACTTGAACAGTTTTATAAAATCGCGTGCTCTAATAGAAAGCGTGCTCCAGCTCCTATAGATTTAAACTGTTGCGTTAAAGCCTCTGTGTTTGTGGAGCTGTTATTGATCACATGATCGAGGGTGGACTGGCCGTGGCTGAACTGGGTGCGGGAACAGAAAGTTGCACTTGGGTCGCTCTGCCACCCGCCTCCCCTTGTTCCGATATTAGCAGCACAGCTCAGCCTTCACCCCAAAAGCGCGGATCTCGCTCTGAGCCCTTGCGTTTACAGCCATCCGACTGCTCAACAATGGGTCCCCCTCCGTATCCCGGCCATGCTATGGATCGTACCCCAAATAAAGCGCTTTTCGCTTGAGACGGAAACATAACAGGCTTGTTTTTTTGGGAGTGACTCACCCCCCCTTTCCCAGAGTTTGATTTAAAAAAAAGAGAGAGTTCACAACCAAGATGGCCGCCGATCCCATGCAGGTAGGAAAAGTTTTTTATTTCATACAATATAGATGTAAAGAATCGTAAAGTGTGCACGGCGGCTTTTATGCTTTAAAAACGTGTTATGCGCCCTAAGCGCAGCTCTCTCGCGCACTTTCAAACCACTGCTTTTCTTCCTTTGGGACGAGCTGCTCGCTCCGCCGAGGACCTCACCAAACGGGAAAACGGGGAATGGGGCCCTAAAGCGCTTATGACAGGAGTTTAGTGCTTGCATACCCCCCGTACAGTCATATAACAGTCTCCACATAACATTTAATTTAGATTTTATGCCATGTTGCTCTGTGGAAACACGGAGTTGTGTTGTATCGGAATTGGACACACTGGCTGTGTCTCAGACCCCAGTGAGCTGCCTACCTAAACAGCAAAACTGATTTGAAACCGATTTAAATAGAGCTAATGTACAATAGTTTGTACCTACTGCGAGATGAAGCATAGGTTAGTTTAGAGTTAATGACTGTTGTATTGGTGTATTCTTGCGTTGTTGTTGTTGTTTTTTACTAATTATTTCGGGCTTGTCTTTTTGTTCAGTGCTGTTTCTAACACTAGTTATCAAGATAGTGTAAATTGTCTTTTAATAACCCGAGTGGTTTGTTGGTTAAAGTAAACTAACAAACTAAACTTTTACATAAACATAAAAAAGTATCGTTTAATGTTCATCTGCCTTTAAGATGTGTTAAACAATACTGTTTTTTTTATGTGGATGGATGAACTACAAAAAGGTGTCAGGCATTTTAACTTTACTTAAAAAAAAAAAAAAAAAAGCAACTTCGAGCCTTTTACTCTTAATGCAATAGTCCACCCTTTTCAGCATTTGTGAATTCAGTTGTCTGTGAAAACAGTGCATTCAAATTACAACCAGGAATCTTTTGTTTCTCTCGGTTTTTGGTAAACTGGAAATGACTCTGTTGTTACTGAAACATGTTTTGTCAGCCTTTTCCCCAGAACTGATAAGCCCAAGAGCATTATGGAAAGTGGAAGAGACACTGCTGCATAATTTGTTTTTATGTGGTGAATGAGAGGCCTGGAGATAAAGTTTTTGGTTAAAGGACTATAAAGGGAGATTTTAACCCACATCAGTTTGAGTATTAATCATTAAAACAAATAATTATTTAATGTGTGTAGTGTAGCGCCACAAGTGAGGCTCCTAAAATGTAGGATAGTTGCTTTTCCATGACCTTCAGTTGACCCATGAGTTAGTGCTGTACATGCAAGCAGACTCAGAGGGTCAAAACATGCATGTCAGTTATTTTATTATTGGTTTGACTTCTTTCTGCAGACAGTGACATTTCAAGTTATGGAGGATGTAAACAAAGAGGGTCACCTAAGCTCAAACCTCAGGACGTTCACTCCAGTTCAGCTTTATATTTTGAATTAAAAATGCACAATATATCAATAACATATCAATTATCCAAAAACATCAGAGGTATTTCAATTCATCTGTGTCTGTCAATATTGAATATCTAAAGGTGCGAATCACCATTGGCATTTTTTTTGTAAATTGATTTACGTCTAACGATTAACATAAACGAACATAAATAGGTCCTGGTAGAAGGGGGGGAAATAATACACCCTGTTAACTTTCTTTCACTACGGACATTAACTACACCAAGCCAACATCAGCCATTTATCAGTTGATATCTTAATGGTATCTTCCAGCGTAATATTTTCAGTGCATCATTACTATTTGAATGTTGATGTGTTCGAGTAATATGACCATTATGGATTCAGATATATTTTGTTTATTGTCTCTGCGTTCTTTGACGAACCTCACCTTCACCCTCCTTTAGACCTGAATGAGCACATTCTGCTGAAAGTTTTGTTTTTAAGCTTTATTTATGGCTCCACTTTCCCCTGGAGGAAGATTAGAGGAGCCATGTCAGGTCTCTTACATGTTGTCAGTGAGCTCATGAAGAGCTGGGCTAAGCAGGATTTGGCTCACCCACTCAGACCAGTTATCCTCCCTGCTGATGTCAGTGATACTGTGCTTCTTTATGTGTATGTGTGCCTCTGTGTTTTCATTCATGCTCAGAGGTTAGTGTGCCAGTTGCATGTGAATGCGTAGTACATCATGAATCGGGATACTGGTGACAATTATACCTTAGGAGGGAATTTCCTTCAGGTGTTTACTAAGAACACTTTTTCTCTTTTATGCGTGGGAAGAAAAAAAAACTTAAGGAAGTCTTTTGTTTAAGATAAGGATTATTGACATCAGAATATTAATATATGTTTATTTTGAACAGGCTCACATGGTTTCGGACCGGCTGGGCCTGGGGCACAACCTTGACCTGTCTGATACCATGGTTCAGCAGAAGCTAGACGAAATCAAGGAGCAGATCAAGAGGGAGATCCGCAAAGAGCTGAAGATCAAAGAAGGGGTGGAGAACCTTAGGAAGGTCACCACAGAAAAAAAGAGACTGGCATATGTTGATAATATGCTCAAAAAGTCCAACAAGAAGTTAGAGGAGCTACATCAAGAGCTGCAGGAGCTCAACGCTCACATTGTGGTGAAGGATCCAGAGGATCTTCTCTTAGGTATGAGTAAACTTTAACCATCTGTAGTGCCATCAGTATTTGTACACGTATACTACTATTCAAAAGAGTGAGGTCAGGAAGAAACATGTTTTAAACAAATTAATACTTTTATTTAACAAGGATGCATAAAGTGAGATTTCTATTTCAGTTAAACACAGTTTTTTTAACTTGAAGATAATGGTCAAGAGAACAGGTATCATTGGTTCCACGGACATACCAAAGCAGCACAAGCTTTTGACATTTATATATATGAAGAGCTTTTTTTTTTCCCGCAAAAATGGGTAACTGTTTCTTTTTATTCATTTCCAAAAAGCATGTTTTTTATTTTTATTTAATTTTTTATGACGTTATGTTTTTAATGTGTTTTGTTGTATTTATGTTGTTATTTTGTAAAATAATGTTGAGTTATCTGTTTGTACAAATTAACTCTGTCAGAATGGCGTAGTTCTGCACAGGCCCCTCCTACAATACTCGATTGACAAGACTATCTTACCTTAGACCAGTGGTTCTCAACTGGTTTGGCCTCGGGACCCATGTTTTCCCATGGTCATCAAGCCGGGACCCACTCATATATAATGTGTGTGTTTATATATGTAAGTTGTACAAAAAAAAACATTTAATCAAACTGATTTCACAAAAATTAAGTCAAGACTGTTAAGAACGTGACTAGTACTGCATAAACTGTAAGTCTATTTAATAAGGCTATTAAATAGCAGTTCCAAACTAGTTTGTTAATATAATTAAATTCGTATGAGCCACAAAAACATATACAACATGACACAAAGTGAAAATATTTTTGGGTTAAGGAAACAACCGTTACCATGGTGAATATACAATACTAAAGTGAACTGTTAATGAAACATGGAAAATGCTCCTGAATAGAACGAATGTCATGCGTTCACGCAAATCCTTCCCAGTTAACACACACAGTAATGTGATTTATATGCTACTGTATTTTAATTTCATGCGTTCCATGCTCGTATTGTTTCTGCACTTTAATGAAGTGATATCAGCGCCCCGCCGCGTCGTGCTATTGAAGAGCGCACTCCCCGTGCACAATATATCTGACAGGACAGGATGGTTTGTTTTTTTCTGAGGGGAGAGATGAATTAACTTATTTCAAAAGTTACGAAATAGGGATGCTCATTTTAACTGGTTAACTGCTAACTGACCGATTTCAATTTTGACCGATTGATACAATCATTTAAACGGTTTAAAGGGTCATTTAATTTATTTATTTATTTCAGTATTTTACCTACTCATATAAAATCTCATTTTATTGGCCACATTTTATTGGCTCTGCTGCAAAAACGCGCTTCTACCGGGTGTTTTCATGTGTGTTTTGGGTAACTTATATTGACGGAGAAATGAGCTGCGTGTCATCTGAAAGTTTTATTAGATCTCTTGAGTTTTCCGCCAGAGCCGCGCTCTTGTCAGTTTTGTGTTCTGTCGCGCGATTCATAAGCTCCACTTTCTGCGCAAAGCTGCTGTCAGTTAATGAAGGTTTGATGAAAGAACTCGCGCCTCGATTGCACTCCTGTCACATCAGAAAGTGGTTAGACTTAGTTTTGTGGACGTTGCCATGGTTGATATTAATTGGGTCACTATTGCTAACTTTTTTTCTTTCGTTTGCTTCGTCTTCTGTTGTTTGCTAGTTTTTGTGCATGTACAATGATTCCGCAGAAAACAAATATTAATATTTTTAACGGGTCACAGGCGCTTATCCTTTAAAATAATGTTGTTAGTTAACCAGTTAATAATCGGTTAATGAGTGTCGGTTGTCGGTTACGAGAAATAACCGCAATGAGCATCCCTATTACGAAATAATGATATGACACTGACGTTAAGCCAATCAACATGTCATCTGACCGCATGCTGAATCGAGACAGTTTTTCCCATGCACTCTTTTAAACTCTGTCTGACGGAAGTGTCAAGCTTTCATGCACGTCCTTTAAAATAAAAGTGTCGCATCAGAGGAAAAAAGACATGTAGAATTATGTTTTTTGTTGTTGATGTTAGTTTTGGTTTTGTTTGATCCAGTTGTATCTACAGAGGTGAGCATTAGGGTTTTTATGAATCTGTGCAAATCGCCTTTCCTTATAATGAGCTAGTTAGCCAGTTTCGTTGCTGATGTTTACTGAAGTTGCTCCTTATGGTGCGTTCACACCGGACGCGAATTGTGCGAATAAATCGCGCTATTCGCGCGTAGTTAGACGCGTGAACATTTTGAGGTTACTCGCTTCATTCGCGCGTGTAAT
>JAUCMU010000042.1:7655712-7709799 GCA_032275025.1 Enteromius treurensis | reverse complement strand
AGGGTCTGAATACTTAGGACCATGTGATATTTCAGTTTTTCTTTTTTAATAAATCTGCAAAAATGTCAACAATTTTGCATTTTTCTGTCTATTTCTACATTAATAATAAATAATTTTAGCAAATGGATGAACAAAGCCATATAACAAAGAGTGAAAAATTTAAGGGGGTCTGAATACTTTCTGTACCCACAGTATTGTTATGGTCTAATCGTCAAAGATTGCATTTCCAAACAGCTGACACCAAACATTAGAAATGCCTTAACTGACAGCTTTCAATTTAATGTGTGTCTGATTAATAAAAGTATCATTTATTTTCTTTAAATATTTACCCCAAACTTTTACATTGTTAATTAGGCAAGACATTAACATTGATAATAATCAGAAATGCTTCTTGAGCAGCAATTCAGCGTTTTAGAAGGGTTTCTGAAGGATCATGTGACACTGAAGATGACTAAAAATTCAGCTTTAATCACAAGAATAAATTACATTATATATATATATATATATATATATATTTATATAAAACAGTTCTTTCAAATTGTAATTGTAAGAACATTTCAGAATATTACTGATTTTACACTGCTTTATGTGCTAATATTTACTCTGCTAATGGCAGTACATGTGTTTAAGGTTGCCGACTCCTGCACTAGACCATCTTATTAACCCTTTCCTTTACTCTTTTAAAAACGGTTATTGCACTTAATTCAAATCTATTAATACAAAGGCGTTGGACTTACCAAAACACATTTGTAAAACAAAGGCACCATCATTACAAACTAAATCAAACAGTATTTGTAAAGTGCATGTACAGTGTTAGCATCTCCAACAGTTTCTCATAGTTCTGAATGAAGTGTTGAATGTAAAACAATATAAAATGGCACAACAAGCTAAAAGAGTCAATGAAATTATCCCACAAGCATAAAGGAGTATGATTTGGATATCATCTAAACCAGAACAAATCCAACTTACCTTCAGTTACAGACAGGCACAACAAGGATCCTTCCAAAACTCGATCCAGTAAAGATTTATGGAATTTCGTACAGTTTTTATTAAGTACAATTCCCTCACTTTTGCAATTTTATGCCCCACCTGAGCAGCGCTAACACCTTCAGTCCTCGCTTGAGTTGTCCGAGTCATCCCAGTCCACCTCTTCCCACGATGCCTTAGCCCTTTGCTCCCAGCTGTGTGCCTGAGCCATGGCTGCTCGTGGCAGAAGCAGGACACATGCTGAAAGCCCAGATACGCGGTCCTCGAGGGCCGTCCCGTTCTCCCATCGGTCCTCCTCCGCGTTATAAGTGTGAACGTACTTCATTCGACTGCCCTTATCATGCGACCTTCCGCCCAGGATGTAGATGCACCCATCCAGGACGGCTATACCTGGCTCTCCGTGTCCAGCAGGCAGCGGGCTCACCACAGACCACACATCTGCTATTGGGTTATAGCACGCCACCTATAGATACAGACACAGTTTTAGATCAGTCACTGGCTCTGACTGCTTTGTTGTCTACACTCTACATGGACAGCTGTCTTTAAAGGAACCATGCTGTCAACTATGAAAGCTCATAACAACAGTCTTAATAAAGCCACACAAAGAATGATCCAAACTCATATAAAGCATATGATTCCATGTAAATAAATTCTAAATAAATTGCTTGCAACCACTTACCTTAAAAATTTAGTAAATTCAATGATTAATTAAGTGTACCTTAATAGTGGTATAAAATGTAATTAGATTTAGAAAGGTTCTTGGAATTTGGAACAGTTCAAATTTATATATTTTTAAAAAATTGTATTATACTATCATACTCTACTGTTCATAAATTAAGGGTCAGTAATAAAAAAAAAGAAGAAAATATTAACAATTGTATTTAAAATAAACAAACAATATTTAAACAAATTACTTTTAGCTGAGTTACAATAAAAAAAAAAATCTGGAATTTGAGGGTACAAAAAAAAAATTATTATAATAAATAAGAGAAAATCCCCTTTAAAGTAGGCTAAATGCACTCCTTAGCAATGCATATCACTAGAAATCTTATGACTTTTCTTGATAATTTTCACAGATGCAGTGCATTTTTGGCTAATGCTACAAATATACTCATGCTAATTTTAGTGTCCCAAATATCATGAAATGTAAAACAGCATGTCTGAACTAACAGTGCCGACAACTGGTCATATTATTGGTTATTTTGAAAGACTTACGGACATTGTTGGATTTTAAAACAGCCGTCACCTATGAACTGACACAACTGGACACTATGTAACTGTGGTCGTAGAGGTGCGCGTATTTCAGAAGTTCAGTACCTTGAGGACGTCTCGCCGGTAACCACAGCCATCGTTGCTGCCTCCAATGACATAAGCTCGGCCGTTAAGTGCTGCCATGCCGTGCCAGGCACGCTCCACCGGACCCTCGGCACATACGCTCCAGTGATTGCTGCTGGGATCGTAACAGTAGGTCTCCTTCAGATAAGCCATTCCCCGCCGGCCACAGGCTATGTAGATCTTCCCATCAATCACTGCACTAGCGTGGGCATATACCTGCAGACACAGGTGTGTCAGAGCGTAAACATATGTTGTGTGCATTAAATAAAGTTCATGAACTCACATTCAGTTACACTAGTGGCCTAGAATTTGAAATAATTTACATTTCTTCTGCTCAACAAAGCTGCATTTATATAATCAAAAACACAGTAAAAATACTGTGAAATATTACTGCTACTTAAAATAACTGTTTTCTGTTTAAATATATTGAAAATGTATTTTATTCCTGTGATGCAAAGTTGAATTTTCAGCATCATTACTCCAGTCTTCAGTGTCACACGATTCTTCAGAAACTGTGATAAACTCTCATGTATAATAAAAAAAGAACATAATTATGGTTTATAATGATGCTGAAACTTCAGCTTTGCGCAACAGAAATAAATACATTTTTAAAATATATTCAAACAGAAAAATATTTAAATATTCATAAAATAAAGCACTAAAATAGCTGTTTTCCCTGGAAACGCTTTACATGAAGCAGCACTGAGCTCACAAACATGGCTTTATCAGGCATGATGAATTGAACATGAGACCAATTGGACCAATGACCACAGAGCCATGCAAAGGAGGGGTTTGGAAAATGAACCAGGAGTCGCTGAGCAAACAAGGTAGAAATAAATGCAAATGACAATTGACCTTGCATGCATTTTAACCTGTTGCTCAGGACTCCCAAAACCAAAATATTAACCTTTCAATACCCATAACGTGGCCATTTGAATTATTCCAAAACATTGACCATAGTGACAAGATTTAAGCAGTACATTCAAACGTCCACGTTCAGAAATGGTTGTGTGTAACTTATGCTGTACATTAACAGGAAAGTGAATTCTGAAGGGTCTGAATTGAGTTAATAAGCACCATGAATCAGCTGACTGCCTCTGACTCATGTGACCTGCCATGCTCTGATTGTACGAGTAATATTTACAATGCTATCTCTACAGATAACCACAATGGATTTCAGTTTCAGTCTAAAAGTAGAGTAGTAGATTGATAACAGTCCACCTCTCGTTTCAACGGCGCCACATATTCCCAGGTGTTGTTCTGTGGGTTGTAGCGCTCCACACAGTCCAGTTCGTTAGTGTAGTCTCGTCCTCCAATGGCGTAGATATATTTATCAACCACACAGACACAATGATCCGCGTGCTGCTGCCGTAAAGGCTCGACAGTACACCAGGTGTTGTGGCGGGGATCGTACCTTGATGAAAAGACAGTGGAATTAAAAGAACATAGATATTGTTGTATATCTTTTGTTTAAAGTTATATAAATTGCTTTATATGTATATAATATATATATTTTCTGCCCTGTATTTAGCAATATATTATTAAAAAACTATAAACTGTATATTATATACTGTGTGATTTTCAAAAAATAAAGTTCCTTGACTTTAGCTGTATAGAACGCCATTTGATGCATCAATACAAATGATGTCTTTTTTGCCATTTGTGCTCAATTAATATGGAACAAACTGACGGACAATATCGACTGAGATTCTCTCTGTTCACAACAAAAGAGCTTATCGACCGACGCTCTGAGTATGGTTTTCAATTCTCCGGGTGTGTGTTCACGGTGTGCATGTGCATTTCAAGTATGGGAAAACCATACCTGACCACTGGTCACGTCCTTTCCCTTTAATAAAAGGTACTGAATTAAATATATACATAGATACACACACTTCATGTGTATATATTGTTAGAAACTTTCAAAGTCTAATTAACTTTTATTTAGACATTTTAAATGCATAATTTATATATTTCACTGATTCATTATTTCTTTCTAAGCATAGAGCATCTGTTTATTTGTATACTCATTAAAGCAGCTGCTCTAACCACTTATAACTACTCAATAGAGTGCACCGTTGGCAAGTTTTAGTAATAAAACTTCATTATTTTTTCAGTTTTAATAATTTTACTGTGTCAACGTAATTTTCACTTGCTTTATTAAATTTAGTTGCCAATGCAACGTTTCATATTTTCGTATACGGGTGCACCCAAAAATGAAAATACTGAAGAAACAAAGTCACCTACATCTAGGATCCCCTGGGGGTCAGCAGATAAACATCACACTTTCATTTTTTGGTGAACTATCCAAAACTAAGTTTAAGTGCTTCACCTAATATTCCTATTTTATTTGATCTTTTTAAATAACAAACCCAATTTTATTTTGGTATTAGTTTGTGAGCAAGAGCTCTGCGTAACACCGTGACAAGATAGAAATACTCAAAAAGAATGATAGCGATGAGCAAATATCTTGTGGGAAAGTGACAGAAAAAAACTACAGTATATCTGTTCAGTCAGCAGATTTTTTTTATTACTACGATAAAAGGAAAACCACAACAACAATCAAAGGGACTTCATCACACTAAATCTTTTTCGGTTCTCTCTTTTACTTGCTTCATCCACTCAGAGTAACTTTTAGAGCTATTATTGCAATTGTTGATAAAAGCAGCTGCTTAATGACTAAAGTAAAACAAGTTAAGATATGTAATTTAGAATAACATATGCAAACAAGAGCCCCAGACTGTTTTTTAACCTTTAGCCCATCATTTGTAATATTACTGACAATGTGCAACAAGTCCAATAATCCAATCAGTGCTTATTGGATTATATTGATTTGGGTATAATACAAATCCAATAATCCTAAACACAAGGCCATGTGGGAAGAGATAAAGTGCTACAACAGCCAAGTCATAACTCTAAACCTCACACTTAAACTGCAAATCAGTGTATTAGAATGATTTCTGAAGGATCGTGTAATAAATTACACATGTAATTAAGGATCAATAAATTACATTTTTTAGAAATAGAATAATATAAAAGTTTTTTATTAAAAATTCACACAATCATTTTGTTTTAACTGTATTTTATAAATCAAATAAATTACTTCTTTCAAAAACATAAAAAATACCATACATGTATATGTAATTTAAGGTGTTATTGCTACAATATAATTATACATTGAAGAACTGAGTAATATTAACTTCATGTACTTACTATATGTTTAGGGTAAGGGTTTGATTTCGGGATTACGTGCATGTAATTAACTTGTTATTATAACAGTAAGTACTAGTAAATAATAGTATGTAACATATGTAACGAGGACATCTAAAAATAAAGTGTTATCAATTTATTTATAATAAAATAAAAGTATGCAATAATTTTGAAAACTAGAAATCATAATTTAATAAATTAGAAATTTGGTTAAAGTCCAAAAGGCCGAAATTCTACAATGTAAGAAGTATAACACAAGTTTATACAAGCAATGTTCTTCTAATAATTGTTTTAGATTCATAGTTCCACTTCACCATCTGTAAAAAAAAAAAAAAGAAGAAGAGAAATGAAATGAATATTTAGCATCACTTACCTCCAGCATCGAGCTTCAGCACGGAAGCCGCTGGTGTTTTTGTCTCCACCAATCAAGTACACAAAGTTATTGAGGACCGCGATGCCCATGTTGGACATGCGAGGAGCGCGATCTGCAGCCAGACTGCGCCATTCTCCCCAGGACGGGTGAAACACCTGGAAGCGCTCTTCATTGTCCACCAGCGCGCTGGATGAATACATGCCACCGAATCCCACAATGCACTGGGAGCTGCAGCGAGGCTGGGTGAGTGGGGTCTGCATCACGGGCTGCCACAGCTCCTGACTGTGATAGCGCAGAGCGACGGCCACCGAGTCCCGGAGAGGACACTGCTTTAACCGGCTATGCAAGCGCTGCAACACGTGCTTCTCCATCAGACAGAACCGCACCGCTTCCAGCATCCGCAACGGATCCTGAACAACAAGTCACTCATTACAATATTTCGCCCCAACAACTAATATTTATTTCTGCAGATTCCAAAAACATTGCCTATTTTGCTTGAGCATGTCATATTCTCTCACAAAATACGTTATGAATTTTGGAGCATTTTTGCTTATGACAACCATTTGTAATGTAAAGAATCTTTTATCACTTAGTCAATGGAAAACTGTCATAAAGACATAGTTTCTCTGAGCCGGTTACAATTCTCAGATGCAAGCATAAGCCAGATGTTTTCTGTTACATCTGTGGGTGTTTCACTAAATCAGTGACAGAAAAAAATAAAAATAAAATAAAAACAAACACTGTTTTGTGGAAAAAAAAAAAAATTAAAAAATAAAGATTATGGACATTAAATAGATTTCTGCTTAGTTTATTTTAACTAAAATTAAACAAAAAATGAACAAACAGTTAAAAATCCTATTAAAAATTACAAAAGCACAGTTAAATGGCTAAAACTTTAGCTAAAATTAAAAATAAAAATGGAATAAAAACTAAATATTATAACTAAACTGAAATATGAAAATAATAACATTAAAACTGACTCAAAATATCAATAAAAATATATTAGTATCTGAACAATACTAAAACAACAATGATACATACAGTAGTATATATTATTTGATAAATATTCATTCTTATTTTTTGAAAAAGTTAAATGTGATGAAATGTGGGAAAGTGTTTACTGATGCTCTATGAACTCAGGACCGTCACCTGTAAGCAAACATCATCCTTCTCCACCTGTTCAGGAGTGTAATGGTAGTGCAGGGCTGCTTCAAACACTTCGTTCTCTGAGCTGACCTCCAGATCGTTGCTGGAAAGGACACTCAGGATCTTTTCCGGAGGAAGCTTTCGATACACTGGCGTACGTGAGAAGGTTTGGATGTTCTTGAGCAGATACGAGCGAATTTTGTCCCCGAGCTGGTTGAGGCCGTAGATGTCAGCTAGCTTTTCCACCTCCAGGATGTTGTCATCGTCCAGCCAGGAGAACAGGAAGTCGCAGCAGAAGCCGATCACATCCTGGACCTGCAGCAGAGTGGCCGCACACAGCACTTCCTGCACTGTGTCCAGGTCCAGCTCCAGCTCGGAGGTGTAGATGAAGTCCAGCAGTTTGGTCATCGCCATGTATGTGACTCCATGGACGGGGATCTCAGTTTGCTGCATCTCCCGCAAACCGCCGGCAAACATACCCCTAAACACAGAGAAAACAAAGACTGTACATGAACGTTAACCATGTAGCTCAGTCCTTAGAAATCCACATATAATAAATCCCTTTCCCAAAACAATGTGCTTTGTGTTAGAGAGTCAGTTTAGTTTTTAAATGTTTTGCAATGTTCTTCAAATATACTCTTCTCTGTAACCACTGGTGATACACAGGTCATTACTATTTATTAATTATTATTTTGTTTTATCCACAAATATAATTCACACATACAATGACTTGAATACAGCTCTTCAAGTTTTTCTGTAAGACGTTAAAAAACTCAATTTTAATTTTTTTAATATCATATACTAAAATAAAAAGGTTTTGTTAATGTTTAGTTTTTATTATTAATTTTATCTTAAGTTTTAGTCATTTTAATTGTTTTTGTTATTTATTTTTAGTAGGTTTTTGTACTGTTTTTTTTTTTCCATTTTTATTTGAGTTATTTTAGTTCATTAAAAATTTAACTAAATTGATATTGACTTTCAATGTCATATATAAAAAATCTGTTCATTATAGAAGAGATGCATTAAAGTCATTGTATGTGTGATTTACATTTGTATTGACTTGACTTGAATAAAATCTCTTCTATAATAAACAGAAGTTTTTATATATGACAAAAAAAAGTCAGATTTTTTTAGATGAGCTGACAAAAATATGTAATATTTTATATAAAAACTTAAAATAGTGTCCAGCACCTAAAATATACACTTTCTTTAATATGTATATACTACCATTAAACCTTTTGAAGTCTGTAAACTTTTTATTTTAAGAAATGAATCCTTTTATTTTGCATTAAATTGACCATACGTGACAGTAATAATATTACAAAATATATTTTTTGATAAATACTGTTCCTTCGAACTTTATATTCATTAAAACATACATATCAATAAAATACATTTCTCATTATTTTCAACAATGAGAAATGTTTCTCGAGCAGCATGAAAATTTTTGCCCCTGAAGACTGGATTACTGATGCTGAAAACTCAGCTTTGTGTCACAGGAATAAATTACATTTAAAAAAGAGCTCATAATATAGTTCTAATTGTATTTTTGAAAAAATAAATGCAGCCTTGGTAAGGATTAGAGACTTCTTTTAACACATTTCAAAAATCTCATCACCCCAAACATACCTGAAGTAGTCACACGAGGCCGCCAGGAGAATGCGGTGAGCCTGAATGGCCTTTCCTTCTACCAAGAGCACCACATCAAACAGGATCCCTCCCTGTCGCAGCATCAGGAGCCCGTCTAGCAGGCCCTGTGAATGGGCATTACTGCGGTATTTCTGCTTGGCACAGGGCTGAGCGGAGCGGACGGCCCCGGCCGCGCAGGAGACCAAATCATCAGCCATCTTGATACAAAACTGCAAACAGAAAGTGAACCTGCTCACATTTTTGTGCCAAGTTCCACACTGCAGCTAGATCAAAAAAAAAAAGAAAAGGGAGAGAAACAAGTAAATACCCACAAAACATCAGCTTTCCCCACCCAGTTAGTTAGTTTTCAACTGCTATTAAAATACATTACATAAATATAAATATCACACCTCAATGATAACAGGAAAGAAACATAACTTAATTTACAGGAAATGACTGTGTTGGTCTGTCATAAGGAACAACAGAGAAACAGAAACTAGGTCAACATTATATGTTAATTACTATAAATAAGAAGAATTATAAAACGATACAATTTTTTAAGTGCAGGTGTCCCCAAGATAAACTGACTGGCAGCACGTCTCTTACCTGTTTATTGGAGATTTGTACGTAATGTTAACATTTGGCTGTTCATTCTTCCAATAAAAAGAATGATATGACCAAAAAGTGCAAATAATAATAATAACGACGCGAACACAAAGGTGTGATTTATTCAGCTGACAACAGTGTGTGGTCATTATAAGAACGTAACGTCCAGTAACGTTTGTTGTTGTGAGATTTAGGCTGTGACATCACAGCAGCAACACCTCAACTGTCGCTTACCGGAAATGACCGGACGCTTTGAAGAAGCCCGCTGCAGGGGGGGTGACAACGGTCACTCTGTGAGGAAGATTTGATGATTGTTACGAAGATGTTTTAGCATGTTTGCTTTCTGATCGCCTAGCTGAGTTTCCCAGGTGATGTCACAGCAGCGCTTCCTGTACAGAGCAAAACAACTGACGTCATTAAGCACCGTCGAATGAAAAGTCGTACTTCACCGCAGCTCATAATCAAACAGTCACATGCTGCTAGATGCTTGATGGTTTTATATAATATAGTATAATATGTTGTGCTATGTTATATCATAGGCAGAGAGTAGTCGATGGAAATTGTAGTTAGTACTGCAATAATTTTAAGTAATGTTTTCAGAGTACGTTTTAGATTACTTTTAGTGTACTTTATTTTTTAAAAGCTTGTTTTTGAACCATTAAAAGTACCATATTCATATAAAAACGTAAATTCCTTTAAATAAAATAGGAAAAATAAGAATGTGGAAGAATTACGAATCATTTAAAATGAAAAATATGAATAATGTTATCAATAAATAAGTAACTGTAATCTGATTATGAAAATTAAAACAATAATAATATACTCTAAGAAAAAGTACTTAATCTGATTATGTGATCCAGATAATCAGTTATAGCCAGCTCTGATTATAGGCTTAACTATATATTATCAAATTAAACTCATATGTAGCACAGTTAGTTTTAATGTTTACTGCACTGTTCTGTTCTCACAGAAAATGACTTATTCTGCAGATGCAAAATAAGTTACATAGTATTTTATTATATGTGAACAGCTTTGCAATGTAAACTAAAAAGAGCCCACGGAGGTCAGCATATAATAAATGGCGCTTTTATCTCTCATGACCAGCAGAGGACGCTAGAGCTCTATTTCTTAGATCATCTCAGCAGGACAAGTTAGCCTCTTATGTCGGGACCCCTGCTGCACCACCACCAGTAAGTCTAAAGTACTCCGTCGTGACATGAAAACCTCACATTCTGGATAAAATGTATCAGTAATATTGAATGAACACAATACAATACACTCGCTTCTTTTTAGATTCATATTATATTCTAACATTTTAATTAAACACTAAAAGCACATTATACACCCAACAATGGATGCACGCTCAGAACCAAAGCTGTAGTTGGGGAGATACACTTTCAAAAGGTACACCCCAAAAGGCTGGATATTAGTACATTCGTGGTACAAGTAGTACTTTCAAAAAGATAATGACCCAGTGATACTATATACATAAAACAAGTTCTTTTAACCTACCAATGAACAGCCAGCCAGGCTTTTCAAACACTTCTGTTTTCCTGGAGTGGTCCTCTTCTGGTCAAACAGAAAAAGAGAAGTCATCAACTGAAATCTTGTTATGCTTTCTTGGATCATACACTGAGAAAAAAAATGGTGTGAGATTTGCTTTGAAACTACTTTAATTCAGAAATTATTGATGAATTTCACAAATAATAAACAAATGGGAGTATGCAGATATTTTGAAAAGCCTGAACTAGTATTTTCCTGTAAAACATGCTCGTCTTTATTTGTAACTCCAGAACATCAGTTTTTACTGTGTATTTGCATCGTTTTGACAACCCTTTCAGCCCTATCAGCAGCTGATGTTATTATTCAGTGAACTGCTTTCTCTCATATCTAATGGAGCACGTTGCTCATATAACTCAAACCCACAGCCGAGTCATTTGTAATGGCATATATCCACTTGTCAGAGGTCTGAAATCAATATGAATCAAACACAGAGGCCAAATGCAAGGCCAACCTGCTTAAAATAACAGCATATGCTGGTTATGTGTGTTTTGAAGCTGGGATGCTGGTTTAAGAAGGTCATTTGCTGGCTTAATGCTGGTCCTTTTACTGGTTTAAGCTGGTCCTTTGTTGTTTTTTTGCTGGTCATGTGCTGTGTCTTAAACCAGCATCCCAGCTTTAAAACATACCTAACCAGCATATGTGGTTTCTTTCTGCAGGGCAGTGAAATCTGTAATCACTCTATAGCTTCCTTTACATCCACAGAATATTTGTTCACACTGAAAATGTAACTGTTTTTTTTATTCCTGTGTAAGCTCAATTCTGGAAGCTAACGCAGCACTTCTGTTTCTTATATTCTCAGGAGGTCTCTGTGCTAGAATCTTGCTTCAAACAAACATGGCTTCTGTTCAGTGTGCTCATTTTAAAAACACCCTGTGCTAACTTAAAATATTCAGAGCTCTCACACTAGCCTGTCAAACGCAAGTGTTGCACTGGCACAAAGCATTGAGTGAGCATGTAGGATGGCTTGTCCACACATGATTAATTAGGCTGTTAATCATCGTTAAACATCCCCACTTTCACAAAAAGCTTATCTGCATTTTATAAACCTGCGCTGGTATCAGTGCGGTGTAATATACAAGGCGTTTACCGGGGGACACAGATTAGTAAGTGGAGCATGAAACTATTGTTTTCATTACCAATGACAGCAAACAATTGCAAACCACCTGCAAAATGCAATCATTTCATACATCTCTATCTGTCAAATTACCCTTTTTAAATGGAAACGATGTCAATATATTGCACAAAGACGGTGGTACGTTCTGTAATGAGTTTTTACTCAGATAAGCATGCTATTCTGCTCTGTGCTAATGACCTGATGGTTCATTAAATTAGCTTTGCCCGTGGAGACCATACAAGCGAGGTTCATAAAAACAAATGATGATGCAGTTTTGCGAGCCGGTTTAGCCGTACCAGGAGACTCGAGCACGTAGAGCATGTCACTCTAGTTCAATATGCTAAACAGCTTTTACATGCTAATTATTCATGGCTAATCGTGGCAGTGAATGATTTGAATATGCAAAAAGTTATTGTCCCTCCTGGCCCTCACAGCACCTCTCATATCACCTTGCTTTGTATGTATGATGTTGTTTTAAAGTGGTGTTTATCACAATTGCTCCCTTTAGGCACCTTTAGGTAATAAAAATAGATGCATCACTTTTCTATTGACTAGTTTTGATTTCAGTAATTGTCCAGGTTGGATTATGTGGGTCATTTTGTTCATCATTAAACACTTGTGAAGCTGGTTGGTTAAGAAAGTCTTAACTGGTAATACTTGTAATCCAGCCTTGTTATGGGGACAATTTTAGTTTTTAATAATATTTGAAAGTTTATATTTTCATTTATATTTAAGTTCAGTTATTTATTTTTTTGTGTACCATTTCTATTAGTTTGTGTTATGTATTTTGTAAAAGTTTGTCTATATAGTTTTTTTTTAAAGATTAATTTTAGTTAATCTAAATGAAATCCATTTACATTTATTTAAAGTAACAAAAATATTTTTATTGTTTTAGCTTCAGTACAAATGCGGCCTTTGACAGAGGATATAGTCTAAAGTAAAGGGAACATTTAAAAAAATGCAAAACTATGCAAAAATAGTATGAGAATATGATAGTATGGCATTTTAAACAAAACCTGCATCTTGTGGCAGTTTGTGGTAATAGTGGTTCACCTGTAATGCACGATTGTTTTAGAACCTTCCATTTTTACTGAGCAGCTGATTATATATACACCTGTGATCAATTTTGAATCTGACACACTGTGAGGAATGCTGAGTAGCCGAAATTCATTAGTGTGCAGTATTTAAGCAATTTTTTATGTTTCTATAGTGAGCCATATTTGAATAAAGGCTTTTTTTTTTTTTTTTTTTTTGAATCAGAAGTGCCTTGCATCAGTTTTTCTTTTATACAATTTTTAACCCAACCAAAGAGCACCTTCTGGATCATTAAACAGAGCTCCTTTCAGCATGTAGCGCTCCAAGATCTTTTCGTTGAATTAAAAATGTAATATGTTTACTGTTTTAAAATGCAAACTTCACTTGTATTCATGTTGTTGTTGGTTTTCAAATAAATAAATAAAAATAAAACAAACTTTTTTTTAGATTTAGTTTTTGTATCCCATGACACATAGAAAACTAATTAAATATTAATAAGCGAAGCGTTTTTGTACCTTTTTTTTAACCAAAAGATATTGATTTTTAATTCTGAAAAAGCATGCTTTTAAAATCAATTCAAAGCCAAAAATGCCATTTTGTGTATATTGCAGCAAGATGTGCCATACATTTAATATGCACTCCTGTCACAATACTGATGGAAATTATTTTCTTGCTAAACAGCTGTTTTTGTGTGGCTTGTTTGTGTACTCATGCAGTTCTGTGGGACTTGAGACTCGCGTGGAGGAGCATCCTGTCTTCTTCATTTAGTGTCTCAGGACCTCTTGGCCGGGGCAGTGATGCAGATAAGATGCAGTTATGTCACTGTCTGGTATAAGGCAGGAAAAGATTGAGATGCAGACAGTCAAGTGTCCCAACATACAGAGTTCTGTTTCACGGTTCCTTAAGAGCGAGCACTGCTTATCCATTCATAAAGCACTAAATATAAAAATGTAACATACAACTCTAATAACTGATAAGAAATACCTAAGAAGAAACTGTTATTTCAAAGAAATGACATCAAATTCAAACAAAATTTCAAATACAATGCAGGGAATTTTGGAAATGCCAGTTTACAGTGTTTCCGTGTAAATTTTATAAGAATTTACAATTAATCATTGAGCAGGTTTTACCGTAGCAGTTTCACAGACTTTGTGTATTCAGTAATTGAATATTTATTTCAGTAATTGTTTTTTGTGAAATTTGAAATGCATTTTATAGCTGTGTGTAAGTAAGAAAGAAAGGGCTAAAAGGGCTGGCTGTTCACAGAGTGCTGTATCAAAGCATATAAACTGCAAAGTTGACTGGAAGGAGGAGATATGGAAGGAAAAGGTGCACAAGCAACAGGGATGACCACAAGCTTAAGAAAACTGCCGAACTAAAGCTGATTCGGACACTCAGGAGAGCCTCACTAGGAATGGACTGAAGCTCAGTTTATCAAGAGTCATCTGCTCAGACGTCTTCAGGAAAAGGGCTACCAGAACACTTATGAAACAGAAACAACGCCAGAAGCATCTTCCCTGGGCTAAGGATAAAAAGAACTGGACAGTTTCCTTTCAGTTAGTCTCTATGACGTTATGTCATTGACTGAAGTCTTAGGATCCTGCCTGGGAGACCAATCGACTCTGATCTTTGGAGAAAAAGCCAATGAGAATCTCAGATGAAGTTGGAGAAGAAAAGGAGAAAAGTATTACCTGCTGTTTGAGATCCTCAGTCGGAGCGTTCCTGCATTACAGTGGAGAGAGTGCACTGGGTGCACAATTATGTGTGCGGTCCTCCCCTCTGCAGTCCCGGCCTAAAAGAGCAAATTTCTTACAGCTACACGGTCGCGGAGCATGTCCTCCGGGAAGTCTTTTCGACTGTGTGCCTCTGGATGCCGGAGTAACCTCTGATGATGGCCATGATCGCTTTCTCACTTGTCTGGGCAACAGTCACTCTGAGACAGCTTTGGTTCATGCCCTCATTGCGGGCGCATGTCCATGGCTTCACTCAGGTCACATCTTTCTTTCATTAGAAATCTAGCTTCGTCCAAAACCCCTTCCAGGTTGGCGAGCCGTAAAGGCTCCTCAGCTGAATCCCCTAGTGGCTTGGCAGACCTCAGGGTGACAATAATAGCCAGTCTCAAATAAGTCTTCTACTAAGTCTTCTTGGAAGACCGGGAACCGCCTCTTTTCTTTTCTCTTTGGCTCTCGGCGAAGGTGGTTGCATCTTCTCTCCCTCCCTTATCTCTCCCCGCTTGCTCCTCTTGTCTTTTGAGTTCTATCTCTAAGACTCTCTTTGCATGGCTTTTTAAACATAAAGGAATTATGGATTTGTTTAACTGGTTTGATCACCATCTTCTTGACGAGAGGCCTAGCTTGGGGGAACCTGTCCTGCGGGGACAGTTGCAGCTGGATACATGATGGACTGGTGGGAGAAGTGGCGCGTTGTGTGCCTGGCCGCTCTGTCCCTGGAGGATATTGAAGATATCTATGTAATTGGAACTTTGATAACAGGGATTCTGCTGATTGGATTAGGTGGGAACCTGGGATTTCGCCGATTGATAAAAGCTACCAGTCAAAACCCCACTAAGCTGGCCGGCTGGATTGAAACAGCGGTGACGAGAGCTGTTAGCACTCAGACTGTGGTTTTGGACTGCAAATTGGAAAACTAGCAGCTATGCAATGGTATTTGGGCAGACCTGGAGACCTGTGACGGACATTAGATATCTACGAAATTGGCAGATATTGATCCAAATTGGAAAGTACTGCTTTTCTATTTTTCGGCTTCCACCCTTCTTCCAGCTAAGGCACCTGGCCTTGGCTGTAGTCGCAAAAAAATATATCACTGCATATCGTACTCTTGGCTGCCCAGAGATAAAGAAAATTGTTCTTCCGTGGACCTCAACATCGTCCGTCGGGGGAGGGACTGAACTAGTCCCCTGAACTAGGGAATGGAGACGTTACGCAACTGTACTCTCTGCCTGGACTCGGGGACGGCACTCCTGGCCACAACTCTGGAAACAGATTGGGAATGTGCAGATCGGCATCCGTGGGTATTAGTTCTGGTAGGTCAGCCCACAAATCAAGGTCTGGATCTGGGCTATGGGAGCTGGAATCCATGGTGAGTGGAATTTGTTGTGGAAATTTTTACATGGATTTATCTCCATATGGGGAAGTTGTTCTTGGTGCTGACACCGATTTAACTCCATAAGGCACCGCTTTAGGAAGCGGACTCCGCCACATGGCGAGGTGTGAGCCGGGCATTAGAGGAACGGCTCCTGGCCACTGCTCGTGCTAACCGGGAGGAGGCGAAGCAGGATCTCTTTAGGGCTGGCATATTTTTTGTGACGGTCAAGTCCTTCTGTCACAATGTCTGCAAAGCAGGAATCACATAAATCTTGAATCGAAATAGTTTTAATTTAAACCTGAACGTAGAACACAAAAGCAGACACCAGGAGATACACTTGAGGACTCGACAATAAGGACTAGAATAGAGGCACTATAAATACACACACTGATGACGCTGAACTAAACACACATGGGGTACACGGCTGGACAGTAATTAATACACTCAACTAAACTAGGACAGGAACAAGACCATATAAGGGCATACAGGAACTCAGACTAAACCAAAGACATAAACACGTGACAAGGAACACAGACAAGGGGTTACAGATATGCTCAGGTACAAAACATTTATAGCTGTATTTACAGACTGCTTACTAATGCCTATCAATGTAGAAACATTTATAAATGATAAACTGACAATTTACTAATGCTTACCTAAGTGTATGGTTATTATAAAGTTACCTAAGTGTAGAGCTATAAAAGGAATATGGTTAGAATTTATGATAATTTTTTTTCCCTGGTAAGACCTGAAAGAGATTTTTCAGTTTATATTAGGACTTTTGATACGTTGTTGACATCTTTCTAAATTTGTAAAGGAAGCACATGTGATATTATTGGGTCTCTGTATTCAATCTCATGGCTGTCTGGGAAACAGCTGAAATATTGAAATCAACTCATTTGTCAATTTTCTTTCTGAATGATAAATACATTTTCATTTAGCCAGATCATGGAGATTGCAAACGTCAAAACTGATTCTCTCCTTGGTGTGACATGAACTATAGGATATGTCAGAAAGCGGCTGTAGTACATACTTGATATGAGTGTCATGGCTGCTGTCTCCAGCAGAATATTCAATTAAACTGACTGGCACTGGATCAATGTCGTCCTGATACAGATTTGCTCAATACATTTCTGTGAACAGTATGTCTGCTTCTGGCTTTCACAGGATTTCCCAAGGGCTCTTTATAGGAAGTGATTAAGGGAAAAATGTATTACACAATAGCAGGTGCGTTAACAGATTTTCACAGCAATTACATACATCAGAGTGCCTGCCAGACTTTACATTTGGACACAGTTTTCCAATATAAAATAAAATCTTATTGTGAAAGTCAAAAATCCTGTGTTTTGGTTTATTGACATATTTGTTGATGTCATAACACTTAAAAAAAGTAAAAAGTGGCCAGATGGAATGCTGTTTCTGAAACTATTCATCTGTGTTGAGCAGGGGTGCCCAATTCTGCTCCTGGTGATCGACTGTCCTGCAATGTTCAGCTCCAACTCTAATAAAACCTGTGAACCTGTGTTTTAGTGCCACTCAGTGGTCATTTTTCTCCGAAACTGCAGCGAAAAGTGTACACAAAGGTACGTAAAAATTGGTTTTGCACAAAATGTGCACAAAGGTACATATTTTTATGAGACCAGGTTGATTAATTCAATGTTGAATTAGTGCTTTAACTGTTGTGTGTTACTCACAATTACATTAAAAGTTTAAGGCCCCATTTCATAAACAGGGCTTATATAGGGCATAGATTAGGCCAAAGTTTAATTTTGCAAAGGATTGCAAAGGCTTTTACTGCAGTGCTCGATCACGTTCGTTACTTACCCAAGTATGTATCAAAATGATAACGCAAAAAAATTAGATATCTCATCTCATGTCTCTCAGGCTCATACGGATCGTTTGCTCAACATTTCCTGGAGGTTGTGGGTCGTTCTAATCACACGACCTCTGCTGAAGAGGAGCTCTATCATTTGCGACAAGAAACAGCAAGTGTACAGGAATATTCTGTGAAATTCCGCAACCTAGCAGCATCAAGCGGATGGAATGAGCAGACTTTCTAAACCACCTTCAGACAAGATTTGGAACCAAACATTCGTCTAATGCTTGCTACCCATAATGACTCCTTTGGACTCGAACGATTTATACATCTGGCTATTTGCTGCTCAGCCCGGGTAACCGCCTATACGACTCCTTCTCCAAGCACTGTCAATCCTCTCCAACTTCATCGCTGGTCACATCACTCAACAACTCTGAGTTAAAACCACGCGCCTCCAAGTGAATTACCAGATCCAATCGATTACTGGACAACGCCTTTCTAAAAGGAGTGTTACCCATCAAACAGCGCCTATCCATCTTCAAATAGGTCTGTGTCACGAAGAGAAAATTCAGCTATTGGTTCTGGAGGGCTCAACAATCGACGTGGTCCTAGGGCATCCGTGGCTGGCGAGACACAAACCCGTTCTCTCTTGGGGTACTGGAGAGGTCCTTAAATGGAGTTTCCATCCCGGAAAACAAGGCAATGGAGGACTACATCCGAGAAGCATTGGCACAAGGTTACATCCATCCCTCCACATCCCCTGCTGCTTGAAGCTTCTTTGTTGCCAAGAAGGACAGTCCTCCCTAAATACCATCTACCACTCGTTCCCGCCACCTTAGAAAAACTTCGTGGGGCAAAAGTTTTCACCAAATTAGATTTACACAGTACGTATAATTTGATTAGGATTCAGGGCCCCTACTGGCCACTACGAGTATTGCGTTATGCCGTATGGTCTAGTCAACGCACCCTCCATTTTCCAGAACTTCATGCACGAGATCTTCCGGGGCTATCTGCATCAGTTTCTCCTGGTCTACACTGACAATATTCTCATCTATTCATCCACCCTCCAAGAACACAAACAACATGTCAAACTGGTACTTCAACGGCCCCGAGAATATGACCTCTTTCTAAAGGCTGAAAAATCCACCAATCGTCAGTCCAATTCCTGGGTTACCACATCGACCACACTGGCTTTAAGATGGATGAAGGCAAGGTAGAGGCAATTACTTCCTGGCCCACTCCATCTACAGTCAAAGAGCTCCAGAGATTCCTAGGATTTGCAAATTTCTATCGCCGGTTCATCAACAATAACAGTATCATAACCGGCCCCCATATTTCACTGCTAAAGGGTAAACCCAAGAACCTAACCTGGACTACAGAAGCCGAACGTGCCTTTCAAGAACTCAAGACCGCCTTTACCCATCCTCTGTCATCCAGATCCAGAGCTTCCCTTCCTGGTCGAAGTAGACGCCTCCACCACCGGCGTAGGGGCCGTGTTATCACAGCAGCAGGTGAACCCACCTCAACTAAAACCTTGTGCCTACTTCTCTAAGAAACTCAGTCCTGCCAAAGTCAACTATGACATTGGAAACCGAAAGTTGTTGGCCATCAAGTTAGCACTCGAGGAATGGCGTCACTGGCTGGAGGGGTCTCATCATCCATTCCACATCATAACAGATCACAAAATTCTTCAGTACCTTCATGAAGCCAGGAGATTGATCCTGAGACAAGCTTGTTGGGCTCTATTCTTCAACAGGTTCAGATTCACTATTTCCTGTAGACCTGGTCCAAAGAACATACAAGCTGATGCCCTCTCTAGACTTTATGCCTCCGATGAGCAACCAGAGACCTGTGAACCCATTCTTCCTGAAAGCATCTTTGTCAATCCCGTCCAGTGGATAACTCCTCCAGCCGGTAATGCACCCGCTCCTGAGGCACCACCAGAATGTCCTCCAAACCGTCAATTCATTCCTCCTCAGGAGCGCATTCCTCTCATCCACTCTACACATACCTCAGTGGGCACTGGGCATCCGGGGACCAACAGAACCCTCTCACTCCTTCAAGATCGGTTTTGGTTGCCTGGAATGGACAACAATGTGCAGAGGTACGTGAGAGGGTGTCGGGAATGTGCGATGGCCAAGAGTCCAAGCCATCTACCTGCAGGAAAGCTCCATCCACTTCGCGTACCTTACCGCCCCTGGTCACACCTAGGAGTTGATTTTTATCACTGACCTCCTATCTTCTGAAGGCAACACCTGTGTAGACAGATTCTCCAAGTTCTGCCGACTGATACCTCTGAAAGGCCTTCCCACAGCATAGCAATCTGCTACTCTCCTCTTTGATAATGTTTTCCGATCCTTTGGACTCCCTGAGGATATTGTGTCGGATCGTGGAACACAATTCACCTCCAGAGTTTGGAAATGCTTCTTCAAGCTCCTAGGTGTGGCCGTAAACCTCTCATCCAGATACCATCCCCAAACCAACGGGGAAACAGAACGGAAAATCCCGGAAGTGGGGTGGTTCCTCGGTACCTTCTGCCATGACCACCAAGACACCTGGAACCAGTACCTGGGCTGGGCCGAGTATGCTCAGAATTCCCTCAGACAAGACACAACTGGACTTACCCCTTTTCAATGCATACTCGGCTTCCAGCCCCCACTGTTCCCCTGGAATGGCGAGCCATCCGACGTACCATCTGTCGATTAATGGTTCCGGGAGAGTGTGAGGGTCTGGGACCAAGCGCACCAACATCTGCAAAGGGCAGTGCGTAGGCAAACCACCACAGCCGATCATTGTCGCTCCCAAGCTCCTGTGTATCAAGTCGGTCAAAAGTTCTGGCTCTCGACGAAGGACATCCGCCTAGACCTTCCTTGTAAGTAATTGAGTCTGAGGTTTGTTGGTCCCTTCACAGTCATGGAGCAGATCAACCACGTCACATACAAACTCCAGCTACCAGCACACTACAAAATCCATCCAACTTTCCATGTCTTACTATTAAAACCATTTCACGAAACCCTTTCTTTCTCCACAGAGCCTGGCTGTGAAGAGGAACCCCCTCCTCCGATGGTGGTAGATGATGGGACCATCTACACCGTAAAGGAGATCCTGGATTCCCGGCGTCATGGTGGTAAACTCCTGTATCTGATAGATTGGGAAGGCTACGGTCCAGAGGAGAGATCAGGGGTATCCCTAGAGGACGTAGTCGATCGCTCACTCCTAACTGACTTTCACCTCGCTCATCCAGATTGCCCAGCACCCCGGAGTAGGGGCCGACCACCACGACGTTGGAGGGGCCCTGCCTCGGGAGGGGGCCCTGGAGTGGGGGTAATGTTACATCCACGCCAGGCTCCACCCTTACTCCCTCACTATGATCACAATCACCGGAATACTGAGCACCTGCCACAAATCACCTGACACCAAACAAGACCTCGTCACTCACACCTTAAAAACACACACCACCCAGCATCAGATGTCCGAGCTCGTTCTTGAGAAGAGGACTACTAGATCTCTCGAAAGTGACTTCTAGCAATATACTCACCTGTGATTACTGACCTGTCTCCATTGTCTCCTAGATCCCTTCGTGTCTTCCAGGTCACACAGATTCCCTCCTAGTACTCCTGGATTGTGGTGTGTGGTGTCTTCGTCTCTTCCTCGTCAAGTCTTCTGTGATCGTCTGTCCCCATCTGCAAACAAAGAAACAATATCAGTATCCAGTTTAACGATCCAAAGACTCTATTGCAATACTCAACTGACCTAAACTCTCCCCTGTTGATTCATCACCTGCAAAACTCATTGTCAAAAAACATTACTGTTTTAACTTACCCTCTATCTCCAGTCCGCTTTGTAACACGTTATCATTACAAAGCATAATTATAAATACATTTAAATACATGACTTACAAGTTTAATATAAAATGACACTAAAGCTTATTTTAGTTGCTCACAAATGCTTGTCAGTTCATTATGCAGTACAGTTTAAGCATATTTCAAAGACATCAGGAGTAATTATGAAAATATAAAGACTTAATACATAAGTAGGTCAATAAGATTCAGCTGATTACATTTGATATAAACTTGAACTACAATACATTTTCATTTAATTGCAATTAGAATGCAATTAAGTGTCCAAAACATTACATTCAGTTCACAAGTATGTATTGGTATATTCCTTAATGTACATTATTCCATAATATTTTTTTTTTAAGTATACTAAACTGTATTTGTTTCTCACAATGGTAAGCTTAATATTACCCACAACACATGTTTGTGATGTTTCAAGAATATCCAAGATTCCCACAACAGTTTTATGACAAATATGAAATATATTCCCTAAAACTGCCATACTGTTACTACAACATAGGCCTACTTAAAAGTATGTGCTTTCCCACCACCAATTATTAACTTGTAGAAGTTGTTGTGTAGAAATATGTGACTGCGGATGCAGCCCAAGAAAGGCAGACTATAGAATAGTTCTTCCTCGTCACCCATTGTGTGATAAATGTCTTTACCAGATTGTTGTCGGATCATTGCTTTCTGTCCCTTGAGCCGCCCGCCAGAGTAATACATCACATAGTGAGGTGTAATTTGTTTTTGATGGAGTCGGTCCACGACATAAAGCATTGTTCCAAAATCCTGGACTCTTTACGACTCTTTAACTGGACATATATGGAAAGCTTGTTCTTTGCTCTAGAGAGAAAATAAACTATTTGACTTTGTGAACACATTCAATGACTGCATTTACAGAGCCACTGAGTCTCTCAGTCTTGCTCTCCGGGGTGTTTGGTGTTTTATTGCTATGAACATAAATATAAGATATTCACTCAGTAAATATTGTGCTTTTGCTAATAAGTCCAGCAGGTGTGTGAGCAGTGTCATGCAGTGTTCTTCGGAGCGGAAGTTTGTTCAAGGGAGTGGCTGATCTGCACACGATGACTCTAATTAGCGCACAGCTGAGGTGGTTGGTTTCCATGCCGACTGGTTGGTCTGGTAGAGGTCAGTTTGAGCTCCACTCAGGAAGGAACCAGATAATGTGTTTTCTCACATTGCATTTTAATTCACATACTTTCTGTACTGATTAGTCCTTCCCATATCAAAGTGTTACATATTATGCTAAAGGATCCCAGATGGTTTACTTACAGTATGTATGTTTTTTCCCTGAATTATTCTTTCAAGCATGAATCAGTGTTTGCAGTAAATATATGTACTTAAAACTTAACGTGGAATAAAAATGTAACATATTTAAGTCTGGGAATATACCAGGTTCAATAAAATACATCAGCGCAAAAGTAAACAGTAAACTACATGCACAGTCGATAGAATTAGGTGTACTTCTTTTTCACTATGGCTTAATATTGTAAGTAACCTAGATTGTTCTTTTTTTATTGTTCTTTTTTTTTATTTATCAAAATGACATTTTCTGGTAAGCACCAGCATGCAACAAATGCTGTCAAATGAGCAAAACTTCATCCAAAAAGTAATAATTCATCCAAAAGTGAAATGTACTAAACCACAGGCCATTCAAGAAGTAGATGAGTTTGTTTCTTCTTGGGAACAGATTTTGAGAAATGTGGCATCATTTGCTCACCAAAGGATACTCTGCAGTGAATGGGTGCCGTCAGAATGAGACTCCATATAACATCACAGTAATCCAAATGTCAATGTGAAAAGACCCAAAAATTTAAATTTTGTCATTAATCATTTAACCCCATGTCATTGCAAACCCATAAAAGCTTTGTTTGTTCTCAGAACACAATTTAAGATATTTTGAATGAAAACCGGAAGACTAAATACATAACACTGTCAAGGTCCAAAAATGTATAAGAGACATAATCAGAATAGTCAATCTGCCATCAGTGGTTAAACTGTAATATTATGAAGCTTTGAGAATATTTTTTTGGACAGAAAGTAACCAAAAATAACAACTTTATTGAACAATTTGGGTTTGAAACAACATGGGGGTTAGTGATTAATGACAAAATGTTTTATTTTGGGGTGGAGTAACCATTTAAGACATTTTTAACCTAAATTCATTGCCTAATGTTTAAATAGTAGTCCACAATAAAACCGTTCCAATCAAGTGTTGGTGGATTTTTATGTGAGAGGAAAATAAGGGATGGGATGGGATCACTGGAGGAAGCATTTATATGGGTTAGGGAATTTGGCCTAAATTGATTTATAAAATGATATGACCTTAGTGATGCATGTGTTTCTCACAGACATGAGCTTTTCACTTCACAAGACATTAGTTGTTGAATTGGAATGAATTACTTGTGGATTATTGTGATGGTTTTATCAGCTGTTTGGACTCTCATTCTTACGACCCCCATTCACGGCAGAGCATCCATTGGTGATCAAGTGATGTAATGCTAAATGTCTCCAAATCTGATTGCAACAGATAGAGGTGTGACAATGGAGTTGGCGATCTTCATTCTAAAGGGTGGTCAAAACAGGCAGGGTCAAAATACCAGCAAAACCGTAACATCAAAGACCCAGGAAAAAGAGTAATCCACACGACAGGCAATGGTCAGGGCAGGCAGCAATCAGTATAAAACAAGCGACCGGTCCTAGGATCAAAACACAGTGAAACAAGGAAACAAGTGGGAGAACACGGAAACTCAGAATGGCTACACTGTAAAACTTTACTGTAAAGTTACAGGCAATTTCTAGCAGTATTGTACTGTATTTTTATAAACCAGTATCAGACTGTATATTGAACAGAAAGTCTGTAAATGTACAGTATTTTTCTGTTTTCAGCCCGCAAAAATCGTAATACAGTATAGTATCAGGCTGTAAATGTTACATTATGGGATTGATTTCCTTCACGCTAAATTTCTTTAAAATGAGAGCAGAGCCAGTGCCACTAAAGCACAAACAAATAGGCACGTTAAATACTTTGTAGAAACATGCTCGTCTTTTAAAGTGCCCCTATTATGCCATTTTTAAGGTGGCTAATATTGTTTTATGAGTGTCTTAAAACAGGTTTATGTGTGGGCAAGGTCAAAAAACACTTTAGTTTTCTCTAAAAATAGGTTTAATTTTACCCCAAATTTAAATGATTCGCAAACGACTCGTGCAGGGTTGTTACACAACATCACGTACACAAATACGATCGCAAGAAAATATAATCAATTATCAATCTTACTTACAGCTAGAAGTTCAGAAGAGCAAGCCGATACAAATAAACTGGGCTCTGATCCATCTTTTAAGAGCAAGCGTTTGGTGAATATCGTGTTGTACTCCAAGATTGGAAAAGCAGTCATCAGTAAAATGAGGCGAACACAACAAGAGACTGTACTGCTGAGGTGTTGTTGAAAAAATTAATGTAAATCACTCATTCTTTGTAGATTCATCTTTCAGAAGGGCATATAAAACAAAAACTCTCACAGCGCAGGGTCTTCTTCACATGATGTAATCCACGTTGAAATTGTACTGTTTGGGGGCGGGGCAAGTTGTTCGCGACATAGAACGTGGGCGGACATTATGCAAAATATGTTACTTAGTGACATGACTCGGTAACAGAGAAAGATTCAAATTGCTGACGACTCGTTTAGGCGAGTGTGAGACGACTCTTTTTTTGATAGACAATAACTTTATTAATTGTGCACTGTCAGCGTCACAACTTTGCAGATAGTTTATTTTCACATACAGCTACATGACACACTGCATGAACAACAATTTTTGAAAAAGCATAATAGGGGCACTTTAAGCAACAAAATATTGTTTATTTTTGTTCAACCAAGTGCAAAAGACCAATATTGTGCCGTGTGTGATTTCACATTAAGCTGTATAAACTACACACAGCTGTTGTTCACTGAAGAACTGCGCAAAACCATGTTCATGATCAGCGTGGATTTGCGCAGCTCGTCAGTGAACAACAGCTGTGTATACGGCTCATTGTGAAATCACGCACATGATGGCATTTACCGCTGATTACAGGACCGGCTTTACTGACAAAACGTTCCGTGGTGCAAAAATAAGTGCGATTTTTAAATGCGTAAAAAAAATTCACGCGTTAAAGTCCCAGCCCTAATCATTATAGTAATATATGTCTATATTTGGTAACAATGATATTTTACAGCATTGTGTTAAAAAAGAGACACAAGGAGTTAAGATTCTTAAAGCATTCCGGGGAATTATTCATGGTTGTAAATTAAATCACAGATCACAAATGCAGTTTATGTTGTCTTTTACTTACAGCGGAATACAGAGGAAACATGAAAACAATCAGGAGAAAATTTATTGATCCAATCTATATTGATAAAAGAGCTATATAAATGAAATTGACTTGACTAGAAAAATTTTTTTTACACATCAATCTCTTTAGAAAAGAGGTAGATCACATTATAAATTTCTTCACTGTCCATTTGAACAATTTAACGCATCCTTGCTAAATAAAAGTATTATTTTCTCAATAATAAAACAAAAAAAAATCTTACTGACCCCAAACTTTTAATGGTAGTGTAGTCTGGCTTCAGGGTTGTGTTTGGGTCTAATACCAGGCCGGCTGTTTTTACGGGTGTTTATTTTTGTGATGTAACAAAATCTTAAATTTCATAGCAAGCTGGGGAGAAAGTTACAGTATGTTTACACGGAAATTCAAACTGCTTTATTTTTAAAAAGAAAATGTTGACTTTTAAAAAGCGGTTCATAAAATGAAATATTAAAACTGTCACACAAAACTAATTATGGGCCAATTACAAATAAAATCCCTTTTTATAATACAGGCATAATGCTTGCAATAAAGCGAAACCGTGATTTACTCCCACCCGTCAACAAACCTGGGCTTCGGTCCCGAATCTGCACCTGCACCTCCTGAAAGCTTTCCTTTGTGAAACACCATTTGGTTTAGGTTGTTACTGCCATTGTAGCTTCTTGTTTGCATTACCCTGATCTCCGAATAAAGAAGTTCATAGGGGTCTGATAAATGTGCTTCTTCTCTTCTCCCATGACTGCAGGGAAACCGTTCCTGCGGGCCCCTCAGATGAGCATCGGTACATGGGGCCGGCTAGTGAGGAGGGCCATTCCCTCTCCCAATAACTCCTTTAGCCCTCAAGTGGCAGAGCTGGCAGCTCCGCATGGACACAGCAGTCACCCAGGAACCCCTGCTCTGAGGAGGCATGAACATACACTATAATAAACACGCTTGCTTTAGTTAACTAGTCGTTAGGAGGTGCTTTTCAAGTGTCTATGTTCGTCTGCCCTCTGTAGTGACCCAATGGTGACGAAACTGGACTTTGACAAAGACGCTACACCAAAGCATTACTCTCCTGTTAGTATAAGAGAAGTCTTGCCTGAGGACCAGATCCCAAACAAAGAGCAAGAACGGGTAACATCACACACTATCACATAGCTGTTGTAGAGATAAGCCACCCAGGAATCTGTACTGATGTCATCCGTTTCCTTGAAAGCACAGTAGTCCGACTCTGAGGATAAAGATCTGAAGCGGACATGTAATTCATGATTAAGTCTCTCATCTGCCCTCTTGCATTTGAAAGGAGAAGGAAATGCCTTCACCGTTACCTTTATTAACATAGATAACAGCTCTCCAGTGTCATCTTGTATAAACAGCTGCAGATGAAAGTCTTACCGTCTTCTTTTACAGGATGCTTTGACTTCCTTTGACTACCGAAACGACAGGAACAGCATCATTGTTCAGTCTGAGCTTGAAGAAGTCGTGGAACTTGAGACTCAGCCATCAGCGTTACAGCTCATAACTGTGCAGAAGAACGCAGAAATAAGGTGGGCTGATTACAGTTTGTGTTGTACTAGCCGATATGCACTCTGAGTTACTAAAGGACTTCTGCTGTTGTTGCAGGGATGAAGAGGAGGAGGAACAGTTTCATTTCAGTCTTAAAGACTTTAAATGTGTTGCAGTGTTAGGCCGTGGCCATTTTGGAAAGGTATGAGGCTATTTATGCTGCCAGTTTTCTTTGTTTTGTGGTAGCTATATAGTTATTGGATATTTAGGCGACACTAATATTAACAAGTGGAATCTTCTTATAAAAAAAACCTTTTTTTTTTTTAGGGACAAATATAGCTACTTTTTGGACAAACCATATCTAACTTTTTATCTTGCCAAATTGTCTCTGCATAGATAAGGGAATTTGCCATTATGATGTCATCTAGTGACATTTAGCTGCCAGTTTTTAGCAACTTTCAATTGAAAGCAGTTAGTGACACTGGTTTTAATGCATTAATTATGCCTCATAAAGCACCTTTTAAGGAAATGTACAATTGCATGACTAATTGTAATCACAGTTAATACATAACACTTAGCAATTCATTGTTTCACTATGCATTTTGAATTCAGTTACATTTGAAGAAGAGACTCGATGATATCTTTGCCAAGATATCTTTAAGACTTGAGTCTTACATGACCATGACCACATTGAACTACATATGGGACCCTGGACCACAAAACCAGTCTTAAGTCGCTGGGGTATATTTGTAGTAATAAGCAAAAATACATTGTATGGGTAAAAAATTTAGATTTTTTTCTTTTTTGGCCCAAAATCCTTATGATAGTAAGTAATGATCATGCTCCATGAAGATATTTATTAAATTTCTTACTGTAAACATATTTAAACATAATTTTTGATTAGTAATATGCATTGATTAGATCTACATGTGAGAACTTTTAAGGTGATTTTCTCAGCATTTAGATTTTTCTGAACCCTCAGATTCCAGATTTTCATATAGTTGTATCTCGGTCAAATATTGCCCTGTCCATTCAAATCATACATCAATGAGAAGTTTATTTTTTCAGCTTTCAGATCATGTATAAATCTTAATTTCGGAAAATTAACACTTATGATTGGTTTTGTTGTCCAGGGCCACATATACATTAAGTACCTAAAAGAGAGACAGCGAGTTTTCCAGCAGAAAATACCACTCATGTAGTCTTATCACATCTGTGTGATCTTAATTTTTTTCCTCTAGGTGTTATTAGCGGAATACAGTATTACAGGTGAAATGTTTGCCATCAAGGCCCTTAAGAAGGGAGATATTGTCGCCCGTGATGAAGTTGAAAGGTAAATGATTGTTCTCCGTTTTATATATGATTATTTGTGAGCAACACTTGTCAAGTACTAGTTGTTTGGTGTAATTGTATCCTCTCCTATTTTCTGTTCTGTCAGTTTGATGTGTGAGAAGAGGATATTCGAGACCGTGAACAGCGTGCGGCACCCGTTCCTCGTCAATCTTTTTGCATGTTTCCAGACCAGGGAGCATGTGTGTTTTGTGATGGAGTATGCGGCAGGAGGAGACCTGATGATGCACATTCATGCCGATGTGTTTTCAGAGCAACGGACCATGTGAGTGACACAAAAGTCATGCTTTTAGATAACTGCAATCAAGGCTTTATCATCATTACATGTTTGGATGTTGTTGCAGGTTTTATGCAGCCTGTGTCGTCCTGGGGTTACAGTTTTTGCACGAGCACAAGATTATATACAGGTATTTGAAAAAACCTGTACTTAAATTAGTTTAATGAAAAACAATATGTGTGTCAAAAATCCAATAGTTAAGGATTAATAAATGTATTCTTCAGGGATCTGAAGCTGGATAACTTACTGCTTGACACAGAGGGATTCGTCAAGATTGCCGACTTTGGTCTTTGTAAAGAAGGTAAGGATATGTTTGTTGTTGTCTGCTGTACAAGCCCCAGAGGTTAATGTTCTACCATTTTCTGTGTCAGGAATGGGTTACCGGGACAGAACGAGCACTTTCTGTGGCACTCCAGAGTTTCTGGCTCCTGAGGTGTTAACCGAAACATCCTACACGCGTGCGGTGGACTGGTGGGGGCTCGGCGTGCTTATCTTTGAGATGCTTGTCGGGGAGGTCGGTCCTCATCCACATTTCTTTATTCATTTCTCATCATCTCTCTAAATAGAGTATCTTAGAAGTTTCCGGTCACTATTTTATTTTTAAAAAATTTCAAGTCTCTTATGCTCACCAAGGCTAAATTAAATTAAATTAATTTTATTTCAAACAAATAAATTTAAGTTAAGTTAAATGAAATGTATTAAATTGTATTTTATTTTAAACATTTCTTATGTTCACCAAGGCTAACTTAACTTAAATTTTAATTTAATTTTAAATAAGTCTCTTATATTCACCAAGGCTTAAGTTAAGTGAAGTTATATTAAATTAAGTTAAAAAATATATATATTTTTAATTTTTATTTTAAATAAGTCTCTTATATTCACCAAGTCTAAATGAAATGAAATGTATTTTATTTTATTTTAAACAAATCTCTTATGTTCACCAAAACCTAAATTTAAGTGCAGTTAAATTTAATTTCATTTTAATTTAAGTTTAATTTATTTCACAAAAGTCTCTTATATTTAATAATAATAATAATAATTGATAAGGATAACTTAAATTTGATTTGTTTTATTTAATTTTAAACAAATTTCTTATGTTCACCAAAGGCTAAATTAAATTTTAATTAAATGTTATTTTAGTAACAAGCCTCTTAAGTGCGCACTAAGGCTACATTTAAAGGGTTAAATTAAAGGAAAATATAAAAAATTGGCTATTTAAATATTTTAAACCATACCCCAGTCTTCAGTGTTACATGATCCTTCAGAAATCATTCTAATATGCTTATGTGCCATCCAATAAATTATTAATATTAATGTTACTGAATGAAGAGTATCTTAACTGACCCCAAAATTTTGAGTGTACCTCACAAGATAATCATATTCATATTCATGAGCAAATGTATTAAGTGTGAAAGCGACAGTATTTTTGTAACAGTTTTGTGTTACTAAGTGAATTCATGTTTCCACAGTCTCCATTTCCCGGTGATGATGAAGAAGAGGTGTTTGACAGCATTGTGAACGACGAAGTTCGCTACCCAAGATTCCTTTCAACAGAAGCCATCTCTGTTATGAGAAGGGTTGGTGCAAAGAGCAGTGTAAATTTACCAGATGTAAACATCAGGCTCCTTTTTAATATCTTTCACTTTCACAGTTATTAAGAAGGAATCCCGAGCGACGACTCGGAGCCAGTGAACGCGACGCAGAGGATGTGAAGAAACATCTGTTCTTCAGGGTAACTTCCGAACCCATCTGGTTTCATGCCTCAATTCATTCCCTTCTCTTCCTCCAATTATAAATCATATTTTATACCTTGTTTTTTTCCAGAATATTGACTGGGATGGATTATTAGCAAAGAAAGTGACGCCACCATTTGTACCCACAATCCAGAGTTCCAGTGACGTTAGTAATTTTGACGATGAATTTACCTCAGAGGCTCCGGTGCTCACACCGCCCCGAGAGCCCCGGCCCTTAACCCAGGGCGAGCAGGACCTGTTTGCAGACTTCGACTATATTGCAGACTGGTGTTAGCCACGTGCTGACATCCCTCCTTCTCCAAACACACACAGAAAATGTGAATCAGATCATTGGCAAATATCCCTTTTGTCGTCAGTGTTATTTTAGCATTACCACAACCCCTTTTCCGTTTTAACACGATGAAGAAGCTTTTAAGTATGTTCAGGTCCGGGATAATTATTCAAGTACCTAAGCACTGATCATGAAAACACAAACTGAGCAGTATAAGTTTACAGCTGTGATGAACCATGTGATCAGGTGCCTCACTGACACCCCCTAGTGTTGAAGAAGTCAACAGGCCACATCCACATTCATCTTGCCCACAGAACGAATGATGAGCCTTTGTTTTTCTAGTTTTGTTTTTGAAGCATTTACAATGCAACTGATCGGCAAAAAAACTGTCAGCTCTCAATGTTAATTATGTGAAAGCGTTTTAAAGCCATAGACTGAAATAATAGGTGGATACTTGTACCTCATACAATGAATGTATAGTTTGCCACTATTACCAAAACATCTAGCCATTTTTATGTTATGGAGTGTATACTCTTTCCCTACAGTACAGTATTAATGCATTATGATCCATGTTACATCGAAAACCACAACTATGAACTACCAGTCGTAACTAGTCATATATATATGTCAGTGATTTGAAACCGGAAATGCATTCAGTAAGTTATATTTCTATCAAGTTTCAGGATAGGGTCATGTTTTGTTACCAGACTTAAGCTGTCAGTGGATTTACACTACCGTACTAAAGTTTGGGGTCAGTAGGATTTTTTTTTAAGTCAAATCACATTTTACAATATATTCAATACTAAACAGTAATTTAAAATGTTAATATTATTTAACAATGTTTTGCATTTTTGTTCAAACAGATTTCTCCAATCAGAGATTTCTTTTGTTGTTGTTTTTTTACCAACCTCAAACTTTTAAACCGTAGTGTCGATGTGACAGGCAATCACATTACCTCATTACCTAGTTGTTCCCTACTGAAATTCCTCCATTTCACGTTTTTATTTTTTCATATGTGTACATGACAAACTGGAATCTATGCTAGACACCAAATATCAATATAAATGTACTAATAACTGGTCTAAATGCTAAAAAACAGCTTAAAGCTTCAAATGTGTAATAAGCAAACCAAGTGGAGGGGTAGATACTAGTTGGAGGTCTGGTGTATTATCGGCTACACTACATAAACACTATCAAGCTGGAAGCACTAATTTTTGTCTAAAATATCCATGTTTTATCTAAATGGTGGGTGTACAAAAAAAGAGGAGTGTGCAAAGGTTTTCTGCCCACTACTTGTACGTCTGAGCATGATGCATGAGAAAAGTTTCAAAGGTACAGTCGTGACGTTTTGACTTGACAATGGTGTAAATAACAGGTTTCGCTACAACTGCCAGCCATCATGAATGCAAAAATTAAATGTTTATTATGTAACTCGTGAGTCTGTCTGCATTTTGTAGACCTAAGCAGGTTGTAAATGGTTTATTGGTCACTTCAAAAAGGATTCGCCGGCGTTTCGTGAAAACTTTATAATAACTGAGCTGTGAATACAGGAACAGAAACACACGAACAGAAACTTCTGCTTCTTACCGTTCCCCTCGTCAAATAAAAAAAGAGGGGGGAATAAACCCCATTCGTGAGCTGCACGCTTTCAAAGCTTGTGGTATTTGTGCAGCTGTTCTGGGGATTCCGAGATTTTCACCATGCTTTTCTGAAAAGCATTTATTATTTAAGTTACTAAATATAATGCAAACAAGCTAACAAAATCACTTCCTACAAAAGAAAATGTTACAGTAAGAAATATGCCTAGTCGCGACCACCAAATTCTCACTTAGACATATGTACAATTTATATACACACAAATGAAAGTACAGCCTGCGATCTGCGATTAAACTTGGAATGTGTCTTCCATACTTTGTCGAATCCCTGCCGTCATCTTTTCAAAAGGCTTACGCCTTCACGGGGCGAAGAGCAAAAACTTGCAAATTTCAAAGAGAAAAGGGCACAAATTCTGAAAGTACAAAAGAGCGGTGAGCGTCGGGGGCACGTGGGTGTTCACAGTTGAGGCAGTTTATCCACTGGTGTGTCGAACTTGAAGTCTGGAGGAAAGAGATCGGCAGCGCGGGGATAAATGAGACGGTAGGACTGACGGATGGTGACGTCTGCCACTCCGGCGATGTCCCCGATCTCTGCACAGGAGACAAACAGCGACATCGAGACGTTCTACTAACAGGAAGTAACTTTGCAACTACATGTCCACTAGCATTCAGAGTATTAAAAAAAATGCTCAATATCTTAACACTTTATTTTGATGGCTCCACAACATACCGACTATCAGAAACTTTGCAAGTATATGTCAACTTACTCTTATTAACCCTAAACCTACTGCAAGTCTACTCTGAGAGTTAGCAGACATGTAGCAGCAAATAAATGACAATTAGTTGACATGTAGTTACAAAGTTACTTCTAGTTAGTAGAATGTCCGGTGTAGCCGAAAAAAATAACTTCCATTCATCAAGGACTTTTATTTTTGATTATCGTACTAGTCATGAACTGGATTTAGGGCAATATAATGCAGTTGATGGAGAGTTACCGCTAATCAAAGAACCAGCTTTACTGACGAGATGAACATGAATATATCGTGCGGTTTATTGCTCAGTCCCTAATGTATGCAAGTTATTTTTTCCGATGTATTGCGATAAATGGTCCCAGCCCTAACCGGATTACATATTTGTTCTCTCTTACCCTTCTGTGTCTTCTTCTCAGCAGACGCTTGAGAGGCCATGTAAATGGCTGCAGCTGCCACTGAGATCGGGCTGCGCCCTGGAACCAAGTCCAGTTCGACGGCCTTCCTGGCGATGTAAGTGGCCGCCATCTGCACCTGTTTGGGCAAGCCCAAGTTGGAGCAGAAACGTGACATGAAGTCGCCGGTTGTGATGAGGTCCACGCTCGTCTCAAGAGCCTTCAGGATAAGCTTGAAGCAGCGGCCAATCTCCTTCTTCGAGATCCGAGACACGGCACAGATTTCTGGGGTGGAGGGAAATCGAATTCTATACGTGATCCTGAACCACAAAACCAATCGTAAGTAGCACAGGTATATTTGTATTTGCTAAAATACATTGTATGGGTCAAAATCTTTCACTTTATGCTAGAAATCATGTGAAGTAAAGATCATGGTCCATGAAGATATTTTGTAAATGTCCTACCATAAATATATAAAGACTTCATTTGTTGCAAATTCATTTGGACAAATGTAAAGGTGATTTTCTCAGTACTTGGATTTTGAAATACTGTCCTATCCTAACAAACATTACTTACTCAGCTTTCAGATGATGTACAAAACTCCATTTCTGAAGATTGACTGGCTTGACATTAATTATTTTGCTCAGCATTCAGATGCATTTACTGTATGACGGTAGCTGAAATACAGTAGTCAGCATTCGAAGTGGATCAAAACCTTTCATCAAAGGTGTCCTAAGACAAGAATAGGTATTGTTTTTGATTTTAGGACAACTTTGATGAAAGGTTTTGATCCACTTCGAATGTTGACTACTGTATAGCATTTACACTTGTGACTATTTTAATTACAGAGTCATTAAAGCCTCTAAACGATTCATTCAGACGGCTGATTAATTCAAGATTGAAGCAAGTGCATGTGTGTGTGTGTGTTGTATATGCGCAGCTGTTCTGCTGTGATCTTTGTTTGAAACTATATTCATTAAATGAAGAAAAAAACAGTCAACAATATATCCTTTAAATAAATTAAAAATAAGTGTTAAAAATACTTAAATGTGTATTTACTACTCTGATTGTAATAAAATCAGAATCATTCTCATCAAAACGTTGGTGCAGTTGGATATTTAAATCAGATTAGTTGTCCAGTCGGGCAAGTAAAATTCTCTTCTTTCACTTGCCCCTTCAAAACAAATCCACCCACATTTGGGGGGATGGCGGGTGTTAATGTCAAGCACTGGTCCGGGGTTACATATAGCAAGACCTGCTGGAATATCGATAGGGAAATATCTTCAGCTGTAGAGTAGCACAATGCTAAAGGTGAAGAGTGTCATTTCTGCACCACAAGCATCACCAAATGGACTCCGAGGTTTTCCAGAACATTCCCTTCCATTGGTCGCTCAAACAAATAAACTCACACTATTGAGGGCAACAGCGCCGCCCACTTTTTCAGCACCCTTTGTTCTAGAAGATTTTCTCCCCGCAGGGCTTTAGAAAAGTCTTTTAAAAGTCTTTTAAGAGTTATGAAACAACCAGCTATGAGGTGCTTTGAAACGTCACAAAGCCAAAGAAATTAAATCAAGTATTTAATTGATGGTAAAATATAATTAATTTTAAATTTAGCCAGGGTAACTCCAGGTTGACGTAGTTTTTCCATCAGGTATCGTCCTGTCAAACAATTCTTAGCTTTAACAAAGTAAATGCTGTCCATTAAAAACCCTATTTTTACAGAAGTTATTGATCAAAACACAACTAGCCCATGAAGAAAATGAAGGGGATTTATACTTTTAGTAACCTGACAGTTGCCCTCTATTGGTTGAGCCGATGTTGACGGTAAACACAGTGTAGTACAATTTAGTCAATCAATTAACAACAACATACAAAAATAAGCAAGTGGTTTTTACCTTTAAATGTTCTGGGGACACCCTCCTGTCTGCATGCTATGTAAAGGCAGGCCGAAGCGATCGCATCATTACTTCTGCCTTTCAGACTCTTCTGTTCGTAAACCTGCTTGAACAAGTTGTTTGTTCGGTCCTGTAACAGAGAAAGGAAACTTTACTGAGAGGATAGAAGTGAGGTTGGAGATACTGATTAAAAAAGAGCATTATTTAGTGTATTTGGTGTAATGCTATGTGTTTACGCGGTGTAAGGTTCAAAAACATTATTTTCCACATACAGCACATTATTATTGCTACGCGTCCATTTTTACAAAGCGACTCTTCTAAAAATGAGGTGTGTTCTGATTGGCCGGCTATCCGGTGCATTTCGATAGGCTGAATGCCTTAAGAGTGTAAAGCAAATGTTACACCCCTTATTATATTCAAAAACATACAGAATCTCCACAAACTGTGGCGGTGATACAACAAAAATACAGCAAACATATACGTTACAAATTATTTCTTTGACACATTTGGACGGCTTTATCCACAACATCCCACACCGTAACATATATTTTTGGGCTTTATTCGTTGCGACTTGAACAAACGGGTTGAAACCTTCCAAAGAGACAGGAAAACATGGAAAATCGCATCATAGGACCCCTTTAACAAACAACCATGAATGTTTATAATAGTGAAAAACACTTCTAGTGCAGTGATACATGTTATGCTATGTTGTGCCATCAGATGTGTTGATGTTAAATATGAAAGAAACCCTTATCTATAATAGGTCAAATCATAAATGTACAAACTTTATTTAAAGAAGCCAGCTCCAGTGAATGGTTGTGAATGAACATTCTGTATTTCAATCATTTTAAAGTGGTAATCACTCAACTTTCATGGCTGGCTTTAAAAAAATATATAGATCTATATTTTCTATCGCGTGTGTTATTCAAAATACTAAAGTAGTGATTTGGCTTTACGGTTCACAATATAATTTGTTTGGTTTAGTTTAGTTCACTAATGTGTTGTGTTTCTGATTTGAACGCGTGACATTATCAAACATCATTACGTTTCCATCTAATTCAATAACAGCAGGGTGGGACACTTACGATGATGTTTCTGGGGAGGTTGATCCTGTCGGCCATGGTGGTGATCTCCTTGAAGGCATTTAACATGGCTCGATCAGAGCTGCTCATGGTTCTCCGATTCTGGTACTTTGAGTTTCCAAACTCATCAAAGCTCGCTGCACCTGTTCCCTAAAATACCATATTGAAAATACATATAAAAAAATGACGATGTGAACGCACATTTATGCATGACAAACAAGTTCCATACTTTGCTGATCATGGTGGTGAGGTCTCCTCCATTGAGGAGAGGGTTCTGGGCGTCACCGACACGAGACGGGTCTTTAGTTGCTTTCTCATTAGTGAACGTTCTCCACTCTGACCCTACATCAATAACACGGTCACCTAAGAAAAAAACAAAAAAAACACAAGCTTATTGTCTTATAAAGTTAGTTATGAAAACCGTCCACTTAAAGCTTGAATATTCGAAAGCAGTGGGAAACTCATACCTACTACAAGGCCACATTCAGGACAGATCATGTCTCCTGCCCTGTAGTCCTCCACCAGTATTGCATCGGGGTGATTGGGGCATTGCACCCTTGGAAGAGAGTCTCCACTAAAACAGACAGAATTCACATGGACTCTTGAACTCTACTGACATTAGAAAACAACTGTTTTTCTGTGGATTAGGATACAGTAAACACTAAAGGAAGATGCCAAACACAACAGATACTCATACAGCAGATATACTGATACTCATAAATAGCAGAACAACAGAATACATATGAACTTCAAATTTAACACAATCTAAATCTTACTTTTCATATGACAAATATTCCCCCCTGACCCCTATTAAAATTGTTCAGTTATCCTTTATTTTTAGATATGCCATATTCTCAGCTAAGGGCTTGTTATGTATCAATTTATATATTTATACAAGTTATGTATATTTATATATAAATATTTTTTTTTAAATCATAGTGGACTATAAGGGTGGTTTGGACCGTTTTAGCAGGTCACTGCTACTAAACACTGACGTTAGAACTTTAATAACGCAGACCTGAGTTAGGAAAAGGAAAATAAAATGTTTATTTGATTAAAAAAATGAAAGGGAATGTCTTCCTGAGAGTGTTAAAGAGCCCGTGTTGATAGTGATGTCCGTGCACTTAGCGCCGTTAGCTCTGCGGTAACTGTTGTTTGGTTTGGTGTTGACAGGCATCTCAACCTCACGCGCAGATCTGAAATAACTTATCTGACGGCTTGTCTTTTTAAAAGTATTAACAGCACTGAGCTCTCATTGTGTCGTATTTCATCCGAGGCGATCGGCTAGCCAACATGCGCTAGCAGAAAATGACAGTGTATTCATTATCCAAGAACTGCTTTTTACGCACCACAACGATAACACAACTACAACTAAAAAAACTATATAAGCCCACATCGGATAGTATCAGAAGTCATTTACGTCATAATTTACAAAACGATATCAGACAGACGCAAAACCAGCTGAAATGTTAACTAACCGGCTCGTAGACGCCATACTGTTATCGTCCGTTGTCCACGGCGGTGACACAATAGACTTCCGCTACCCTTATTTATAGGTTTTCTAGGTCACGTGCACAGGGGGGAGACGGAAAGCCACAAGTGCCAAAATGTATGATTCATGAACGTTCATTCATGCTCTAAACCATTTACAGTACATGTAATTTCTTCTCATTACATTTCAAATGTTGAGTTTCAACCTTTAATTACAGAAATTCAACTTTTTTCTTTTTCAAATTTCAAGTAGTCTCTTTATCAGACATTATCAATGTGAAAATATAACAGTTTTATTATATATATACAACAGCCCAACTTAGATGTTAGAGCCAGCCCTAGCACAATATGCATCGAAGCCTGTTGGTTGTTTTAACTCAGATTTGATTACAAAGAGTGCTGAACGGTTCGTTGCAATGTCTGGTCTGAAACAAAACACCGGCGCAGTTTTGCACATGGCTTTAATTTGACTACAATGGAAAATGCACGTGATTTACGGTCTCATTTTTTAAATATTTGTCACTATTTGTTCTTTTTAATTCCACTGTTTACTGACAAGACATTTAAAGTTTCAACAATCACGCTGTACTTAAAAATTATAGGCCTGTATACCATCCCTAAATGGATTAATCATTTGTGCTTAATGCAAATGCCTCATACAAAGTTATTATTGGTTTAATTTCACCTGTAGTGCTCTCAGAAACCAAGGGTTGGGCCCTTTTATAGTCATACACTCATATCTCTCCTAACTCACAAGGGATCATCTGTTCTCTTCCAGTGATACTCAAGAGCACTAAAGGAGCAAATGCACTGATAAACAGGTGATGACATCTTTTATATTTTTATGGTGGCTGCATGTGTAAAATAAAATGTGTTGAACTTATATCAACTGCAGAAATGTGTAGATCATTTGGGCCACTGTCATTTAGGGAAATAAGTATGCAACTATATTATGATTCTTTATGAATAAAACCATTCAAAACAGTGGTGTAAAAAAAAGGAAGGAAAATACACGTGCTCATGATTCAGTCAGACAGCAAAGAAAAATCTAGGCCTATGTTCCTCTTTACAAACTAGCTGAAACTTGAGAAAGAGCAAAGGGGTGGATTGGTTTAGTAACCAAGACATTTCCTGCACACTGTGCCAACCAAACATTACTCCACCGTGTAAGCATCTGGGTCCTAGTTTCCTCATAATAAAAAGAAGAAGAAAAAAAGTATAAAAAAGGGCAAGTCTTAATAATTAAATAGTTATGGCTGTCAGAACTGTGTAATATTTCACAGACTCCACCTTTAATTTAAAACAACAGCTTTGTCTAAAAAACTGCTTAGTGTAATGGGCGCGTCTGCACTTTTAAAAAGCCTTTTTGGTGATAATTCCTCTTTATGCGGTGCTTTCATAAACGCTACGCTGTCAGCGTCCAATGAGATACGCAGCTGACGAACAGAACAGCGCCGTCATCTTGACTGCTGAACTACAAGTCGGAGCAGGTCGGACAAAGAATCGCATATTTTAACCTCACGCCGAAGTCAGAGCTCTGGACAGCGTGTGCAGTGCTAGACGGACACTACATTACTATGCTGAAACGAGACTATTTGGTGGCGATTACACATTTGACACTTGTAGTCCGTTTCCTGCTGAACGACAACTTTTGACAAATCTAGCGTCTAAAGCAATATGACAATCAAGATAAGGACAGCGCGCGCTCTTCCATCCCAGTGAAAAACAGCACAGAGACAGTAAGTAGACCGTTTTACTGTTTTTTTTGTCTGGGTTTATAAGGTTTATTTCTTCCAACTATCTAAAATATATAATTCCCAGTGGCTGCATGTTATGTGAGTTTAGCGTCCCTCGTAGATCCTGATATTACTGCATTAAACGAATGAGAATATTTCTATTTTACGACAATGTTTCATAAGCTTGATAATATCAATTTCAGAACAACCTAGAAACATTTTCCATTTTAATTTGCAGGGTCATCACTAAATAGGTGCATTCGCATTCTGAAGTGGTGATTTAAAAAGTTTACTCATCATGACTGCATAAAAACTTTATGCCACTTGGCTTTGCGCTGTCTAGGCTCTACAAGGCGCTTCTTAACATTGTTTAATGGTTTTAAACAGTTTTGTGTGTTTGTAAAGTCGCCCCCTACTGATCAATCTAACAAAAATATGAATTGAAGTCATGAAGGCTGAAAAGAGCATTATATATAAAAGTCAAATAAAGACACGTAAAATGCTCTTTTTGCAAAATGACTCATCAATGCTGTCAATTCAAAGTTTGGATCAGTGGCTTCTTCGCTTATATATTTCTTTAAACCCTTAAATGGTTAACATTTAACGATTCTAATGATTAACAGCTGCTGTGTGTTACCAGACTCTATTTCTCACGCACTGCTCTGAGAAAATAACAGACATCAAATAAAGCCGCGCTCGAACTCTGTGGATGCCACTGGGAGTTTAAAAACTGAATTGGGCTATTAATACCACGTTGGCAGCCAAAAATGTTTTAACCTAGAATCAAGAATCACATCTGAAGTGAGTGGACACGTGTTTCTCATGCCACACAAACGTGTGAGTTGTCATAGTCGGGTGCTATTTCAAACATAACACACTTCCGAGATTGTTCGGACCTTTCATGTTGTAACTTGAAGCCACATGTGGCTAGCAGGTAATTGTCGAATTATGCACAGTCAGTACATGCACAATATATATATATATATATTTATATGTATTACACATGTGTGCTGTAAGTCATTTTCAGTGAAAGAATCTAACTAAATGTAAATGTCAATCTGCTCAATTTATTTTAAAGTAAACACCCAGGACCTTTGAAGAACGTTGAGACATGTAATAGATTGAAATTCTGTTCAAACATGCACTGGATTTATATGCACTGACTGCACTACTCTTTATTGCAGGGATGTTTAGTCTAACTGAAGTTGCCTCCCTTAATGACATCCAGCCCAAATACCGTATTCTGAAACCATGGTGGGATGTGTTCATGGATTATATTGGAGTAATAATGTTGATGTTAGCCATCTTTTCTGGAACGATGCAGTTATCTAAAGACCAAGTAGCATGTCTTCCCATTCTTGATGAAAGCACGAACCCTAAGGCAGAATGTTCCTCATCAGTTCAGGGCACCGCTCCCTCAACAACCAGAGACCTTCCTGACAGTGTTGCGCATGAACTCCTTAACACTCAACCTACCCCTTTAAAAGGAGAAGGTCAGTGGTCTCAACCTCAACCCACAGGACGAAAAACAAATCTGGACTATCAGCAGTACGTTTTTGTCAACCAAATGTGCTACCATGAAGCTCTACCATGGTACAACAAATACTTCCCTTACCTTGCTCTTATCCACACCATAATGCTAATGGTGAGCAGCAATTTTTGGTTCAAGTACCCGAAGACCAGCTCAAAGATTGAACACTTTGTTTCCATTTTGGGGCGGTGCTTTGAATCACCATGGACAACGAAAGCTTTGTCTGAAACCGCCTGTGAAGATTCTGAGGAGAAGAGAACAGAGAAAAGATTCACGGGCGGTGCGGTTTTCCAGAAACACGTATCCTCGGAGGACAGCAGTCAGTCCACACCTTTGATGGAAACTCCAACGGTGCAGTTTCCAACCGAAAAGCTCATCGCAGAAGCTCCGAGCCTGACCACCTTAGACAAAAAAGATGGAGAACAAGCCAAGGCTCTTTTTGAGAAAGTGCGGAAATTTCGAGTCCATGTAGAAGACAGCGACTTCATCTATAAACTCTACGTGGCTCAGACCGCGATAAAAGCGCTAAAGATTATTTTGATCTTGAGTTATACTTCAACGTTTGCCTCACAGATCACTTTCTGCCATATATGCCATCCTAAAATCGAACGTTTGACCGGGTACGATTGGTTCTATTGCACGCACAACATGGCATTCATGTTGAGGAAACTTCTTTTTACTTTCATGGCAATGATATCTCTCTATGGACTGGTGTGTTTGTATACACTCTACTGGCTCTTCAGGAGACCTCTTAAGGAGTACTCCTTTGAAAAGGTCAGAGAGGAAAGCAGCTTTAGTGATATTCCTGATGTCAAAAACGACTTTGCGTTTCTTCTACACATGGTCGACCAATACGACCAGTTGTACTCCAAACGGTTCGGCGTATTCCTCTCTGAGGTGAGTGAGAACAAACTGCGAGAAATCAGCCTTAACCACGAGTGGACGTTTGAAAAACTACGTCAGCATGTGACATCCAATGCTCAGGATGAACAAGAACTTCACCTTTTTATGCTGTCAGGACTACCTAATGCCGTATTTGACCTCACCGATCTGGAAGTCCTCAAGTTAGAGCTCATTCCCGAGGTCAGGATTTCAGCCAAAGTTTCTCAGATGACCAACCTACGAGAACTACATCTATGTCACTGCCCCGCTAAAGTTGAACAAACTGCTTTCACTTTTCTCCGCGACCATCTGCGATGCCTCCACATTAAGTTTACCGATGTGGCAGAAATCCCACCATGGATTTATCTGTTGAGAAGTCTCAAGGAATTAAATCTAATTGGGAACTTAAACTCTGAACACAACAAGATGATCGGTTTGGAGTCGCTTAGAGATCTGAGACACTTGAGATCGTTGTACCTCAAAAGCAACCTCAACAAAATACCAACTAATCTAACAGAGCTCTCGCCGCATCTCAACAAACTGGTGTTGCACAATGATGGGACTAAATTACTGGTACTGAACAGTCTGAAGAAGATGACCAGCCTGGTTGATTTGGAGCTCCAGAACTGTGATTTGGAGAGGATCCCACATGCTATCTTTAGCTTGGCTAACTTGCAAGAACTGGATTTGAAGAATAATAATATCCGAACCATAGAGGAGATCATAAGCTTCCAGCACCTGAGAAGACTGATGTGCCTCAAGTTATGGCACAACAAGATCACTGCCATTCCACCATCGATATGCCTAGTGAAGAGTCTGGAGTCCCTGGTTTTCTGTCACAATAAATTGGAGACCCTTCCTCCAGCTTTGTTTCATCTGCCCAAACTGAGGCACATCGACCTCAGCCACAATTGCATCTCGAGTATACCGGTGGAGGTTGGACACCTTCACAACCTTCAGCATTTCGCCATCACTGGGAACAAGGTAGAAGTTCTACCTAACCAGCTGTTTAAATGTTCCAAACTAAAGGTTTTATGTGTGGGTCATAACAGCGTCACTTCCATCCCCGAGGCGATTGGGCAGTTAGTTCAGCTGTCCCATCTAGAGCTCAAAGGGAACTGCTTAGATTGCCTTCCATTCCAGCTTGGCCAGTGTCGCCTTCTTCGGAAAAACCTCCTCTTTGTGGAGGATCATCTTTTCGACACACTGCCTCTGGAGGTCAAAGAAAGTATCAGTAGTGATTAATGGACAAATGGACATTTCAATTCTGCAGGAATCTGCAGAAATTTCCATAGACCTGTCATCAACAATATGAGCCACACAGGCAGGAAGCAAAAACACGCATGTTGCGAAATACAACAGGAACATTGCAAACACGAGTTCTGTGTTTGCTTCTGTTTGCCATTTGTTTAGGTTAAATTGTGTTCTCTTATACCCGTATATTGTGTTATTTACATACATTTTTGTTGTCATTTTAAATATGCAGGCTGATACATATTGTAAAGAAGAGCATGTGCACCCACAACCACAATTCAAGTCATTTGTTACTCGTCATCCTAAAAGTTCAGTGACTGCTGGGGAGCACAATAAGAGATAATTTGAACTCTATTTATTTATTTATTTTTGTCCATTAATGGGGTCCAAAACAACATCTGATCACACTTACTTCAATTGTATGGACGAAAACACCTATAAATAATAACAGAGTGACCATTTCTGGGTGAACTATGCCTTTTAAGTATTGCAAGGTCAGTAGTTTCAGAAGTTTTTGCTTTCAAAATTGTCTTTCAACTGCAGTTTTGAGTGAAGTCTTTCAATACATATAGGCCCAGTTTCACAAACGGGGCTTAGCTTAAGCCTGGACTAGGCATTAGATAAATTAAGATATTTAAGCAACTTTTACAAAAATGCCTTGTAAGAAAATATCACAGGTGTGCATCTTAACACCGAACAATGATACGGACATGTTTTAAGATATGTCAGAGCATCTGAGACCGATCAAACATGCAATTTAGTCTGGGACTAGCTTAAACCTCGTCTGTGAAACTGGGGGTTAATGTTTCTTATAAAACATCAAACACATGTGCATTCATCATATATTTTTTTTAGATCTGTCCTTTGAGTTTAGCAGCTGCACATCTCAGTGCTTTATACAAGACAAGATCTCCCATGACGAAAGATTTGATGAAAGTTCACTTTTCCTCTTTAGCAATAACCGCAATATTGCAACACGTTTTTGAGTCTGAAAATGTTTTTCAGTATTTCCTTTGTTAAATGAAGCATGTGAAATGTTTTTGCTGTACTGGGCTGATAAGAGGCCTATCAAGGACTACGAACTGCCAGAATGGGGGGATGCACACCCTGCATCTCATGATTAGAACCACAGTGACCTTGTAAAGCTGCTCTGTTTACTTTTGCGCTGTTATTATGATTATATCTTAGAAGAAGCCTTGTCAAGCAACATTTAGAAAAACTGCCCTTGACAGTCTCTGTTGTGTAATTATTAATGCCTTTTTACGTTTTCTGATTAATAAATGTTGTGTATGAGCAAGACTTGGATACATGTTACAATGTTTTTAAAAAGCAGTTAGATTAACCTTCAGTTTTCCCACTAAGGGCTAGTATTACAAAGAACAATACCTGCAAAAATATCATAAACGAATATAAGTCAAGAGATTGTGTCTTGTACTGATTTTTGCTTGGAATTCTGATTTATTCTGCATATTCTTATTTACAAACTTGGTGTCACCTTACTGTTCAGGATTTACCAACAAATCCACCAGTTCCTTTAAATATTCAGTCTTCACTTGTACGCATCTAAAATGACTGCAACTCTTGCAATATGGAGATTATATGGCCCAAACTGATATGACCAACACATCTGCACACAAATTGAAGACGACAAAAACCTTTTATTCTGAACAGCAAAATTGTTTATAGTGATTTACATTTTTTTTTTCTTCACATAAATTACCTAAAAAGGTTTATACACAAAAATATTTGAACCGTAAAAAGTGGCCTACACAAGTAACAGTTAATGTATCTTTTTTTTTTTTGCACAGGTGGCAATCTTACAGATTAAAGATAAAATCAAAACGGTATTAAATGAAAATCCAAAATGTTACCAGAAATGAGGGAGTTATGACATGCATACTGTTCAAAACTGCTAATATCAATAGAATGGGTTGAATTACCTAATGACTGGTGTGTTGGCATGATTCAAACTATATATAGACTTACATTTCTACACATATTATGCACCTTATGGATGGGATAAAAAAAAAAAAAGTGTTGGTTTTCAAATAAAAATGGCTTGTTATAAAATCCACATACAGTATCATTTCAGTTTTTGTAGAGCATAAATCTGCCTTAGACAGAAAAAAAACTCTTAAGGTGTGAGAAGGATCTGAGGTAAAGGTTGTCTTTTGGTGGGTTTCACTGAAATCTCAACATATTCACCCACTGTTCGTACGTTCTTTGACGATGTTCAACACCAGCACAATGTAACAATATCTAAAAAGCGGTCTGTGATAACAATGGATCCTCAATAAGTGTAAAAAACTGAAGTCCTTACTGATGGCAATATAAAATTCTAATGGAAACCAAACAATTTACATACAAGTGATATTCCAAGAACAAATTGTGTGTGTTCCTGGGCTCATGAGGATATTTGCATCACTGAAGGTTGTGCCTGTGGTACTGAGTTGGGGCAAGAGTCCTTGGGGAAGGAGGTGACTTCCACCATCCCTGCCCCTGTGTGCGGTACAGCGGTGTTCATGATGTGCCTCTGTAAATGCTTTATCCAGTCCTCCTGCACTGACAAAGGGCCCTGGAAGACTAGATCACAAAACCTGCACATGGAAAACAATTGCACATTAGATTTACAATGATGCACTGACAAATGGACGCCAGGGGGGAAAAAATTAAATAAATAGACAAAACCTCACAGAAAGCATTTCTATAAAAGTAAATGTGTAATATTTGAATTGTATTACATTTACGTAAAATAGACACGTAAACAAACGCATAATAAAAAGTAGCCTACGTACTTTACGTAGAAAGTTGTACATTAGATGGTTTGTTGATTCGATATCGATTCTCATTGTGAATACCCCAAAAAAATCCTATGATGCGCTTAGGATTTGATTCAGTGCAGGAAAATATTGATTTATAATAATGATATATTGATTATATGATATTAAATACTTGTTTTGAACAAACATCTACATTTGAATTAACTCACAAATGCAGCCAAAATATGTATCATTAACATAAATGTAACATTTTCACATCCTGTACCTCAAGTGGGAAAGTCACAACAAAAAGTCCCACACTTTTTTTTTTTTTAAATAATGAAAAAATAAACAACTCTGGCTGCTACTATGGGCTCAGTGCTAAAATCTGTTCTGCAGATAACCAAATTACAAGCAATAGTAGAAAATAAATACAATAGAGCAAAGACACATTAGTCTAAAATCAGTTTTGAGGTACACTACAGAAATGTCATGTAAAATAACTGCATAGTCTTCACAGTAGAAATTAAATACATTAATCATTTCACTTTAAGAATGAAAGCACATAAACTGACACACATCCCTTTTCTTTCGTAACTGTTTACTTTAAGACATACCTAACCGACTGTGTTTACTAGGATATTCAACAAAACATGTCTTTAAGTCTTTAAAATGACTTTTATAAAAATTTAAAAAGTCAAAAATACACATGAAATAATATTCCAGCGTTATTCAGTATAACAGATTTATGTAAAAAAAAAAAAAAAATTGGAATCAATCAAATTGAATTATACTTTAAATGATTAAACTTGTCTTGCTGACAAATAGGTTAAATCTTAAAGTTTGAAGGATAATGACAAAGACAGGTAAATATATAAAGCAATTCATTTATTTGTGGGGGCTATGCTGTGATCCTTAAATAGAATCCTTTAATGTCCTCTAATAATTCCTGTTCTAAATGTGTCTAACAAGATTTATTTTTGTTGTTATATGAAGGTCTGTTTCCAGAATTAAATCACTGAAAGTGCTTCTAAAGTTTGTGAGGGTGCTCTAGCCTTTATGGACATCTATTGTCATGTACGCTTTTGGTCCCATCCATTGCTGCACAATTAATCTTTGACATTATTTATGTAAATATATATCTATTTTTTTATTGATATATAAAATACACATTTATTAACATATGTAGCAAAGAGGTTACCTGCAAGTAAGTCTATAGATTTCTTCTGGTGTGTGTAGCAGAGGGTACATTTTCTTCTTCGACCCAGACCTTGATCTCTGCTTTCTCTGTTTACAGTCAAAAGCTGCAATAATAAACAGTGTATTTATTAGATATTATACAAACAAAATAAGGGCATTTTAAAAAAAAGCACACCTTAGGCCTTCACCTATGACAACAAGGTTTTTTTTTATATGTTTAGCAAAATATGTTGAAGCATGTATTCCATGTATTACATTCAGTAATATTTCACCCAAAAGTGTGCCCTGTTCCATAGCTTTCAAAATTAATACAATGTAAATATAATTTCCCTTGTGGTGAACAACTGTCGGCCATATTGAACTCACATGACCAGTAATAACACTCACTTGATTTCAGTAACCCTCTATTATTTGACAGTAATCTATTGAGTATGAATAAATGAGTATAAAGAAAAATATAATTATGCCAATACTTCGAAAATGGCATCATGCAGCAAATAGATTCTGAAAAACCATTTTTTACTTTATTTTACTTTTCAGTTACTTCTATTTGACATGTTATGAACAAATTGGCACAGTCAAAGCAAAGTTTAGTAAAAGCAGTGAGCATGTGTCATGCATTCTGCAGCAGATCAAAGTGACGGTGAGGTGCAGCATCCTTCAAAAACAGGAAGTCAAACGCAAGTACAATATGCATTAAGATGGGAGGAAAGAAATATACATACTAGTTCCGTCCAGAAGAGCTTTTTTCTTTCTTTGTGCATATGCCCTCAAATGATTAGATAGACTAACACCACTGTGGAAGGTGGTATTACAGTGTACACACACTTTCCTACTGAGTTCACTTTTCTCTGTAACAGAAACACAACATATAAAATTGAGCACTTACAGTCATCATGGATACTATAATCATGTCACATTTCTATTCATGCATTATCTACCTACATATCAAGATATAAATATACATACATATATGGACATGCTTCTTTGGCAGATTGAAATTTTTGGCTATGGACCCTTTTCACAGACTATGACAAAATTGACAACACTTCTGTTTTTATAAGTTGTAATTATAGTTAAAATATATTTAAGTTACAGTTTTTAAATTTTTTTTATTTAAATCACTGCACACTACATTATATTACTATGACTTTTTTATTTAAATTATTGTACACTTCTAAAATCATGCTTTGTGTTAAACTACAACATCGCGGAGAGTAAACTAACCGTAAATTTGATCTATGTCTCTTCAGGGTTTAATACATTTTTTCTGTGTTGCCTAGTCGTGAAAACACTATGGTTAGTTTTTTTCTTTAGCTATTTGAGCATCTCTGAATGGATGAATTAATATTTGTTGTACTCTCCCATTTATCTCTATAGAATGCTCCCCAATATGTTGACATCTTTTTCTGACAAACTCAAATGTGTTTGAGCCATAGCCAAGATAGGGTCCAAAAAATACAAATAAAAACATATCTGAAACATCGATTTTTTTGCTAAATATTATATGAGGTATTATTAATATTTTTATGTTGTTTAAATAGTTTCCCTAAAGTTTTTGTTATTATATTATACGCGTGTACTGTCATATATATATATATATATATATATATATATATTATGCATATACAAAGACACGCATACAGTATATAATTTGAAAGTATTTACATATATACATTAATAATATTTATTATATAATATATTTAATATATCAACAATATATTTATCTTAAATATATACATAAGTATATATATATATATATATATATATATATATATACATACACGCACATGCATGTGTGGGTACTTACATATATTAATAAATATACACAGTACACACACATTATGTACGCTTTTTTTTGGACGCGATTTATTGTGATTAACCGTTGCCCAGCACAATTGGTAATGGCACTAATAGTAGAAAGTACATAACTAGTTTTTTTATTTGGCTTGTACCGTCCCTTTAATGAAACATTACCTGCTAATGAATTAGGCTCTGCTTTGAAAGGTTGTATCTCCATGCCACAGTCTCTGCCTGAAGTTAAAAGGATAGCCTTTCTCGCCGTGTGGGATGGGTGCTTAGCTTTGGTCTCTTCATGGGCCCTTCTTTTCTTCAAAATCCCAATCAGATCACTGGGTGGTGAGCCTTTACTAATGTCTATCCTTTTCTTTTCCTCTCTCTCATCTTTCTGCTGTTTGACAGTAGATGCAAAGGTTAAACCGTTTCTCAACCTAATAGGATGGAAAGAATTGGTGGCACGGCACTTCTTCTCAAGAACCTGTAGCTTCATCTGAAACTGTTTCTTGTCACGCATCAATTCTTTCAGTATGATCACTGGGGATTTAGACGCGGTGGAAGCGGGTTTGCCCAGACGCTTCAGGTGGCCTCGTACATGGTTGGACAGCCCAGTCCTTGTGTCAAACCACTCCCTACAGAGAGGACAGATGAGCTCTGTCTGTTGGCAGTCGGTTTTCAGCTCTGCTGGATGATTAGTCTGGGATGTATCCTCTTCTGCAACAGGGAAACCATATTTAATAAACTTCATTTAAAAAAGGTACGTTTTGCTTAGAAGTCAATTCAATTTGCTTCAACTAAGAATGAAAATGCCTACACTACCCAACCTGCATGCTAGCTAACTTGCAACACAATGATTGTGAGGGGATATTAAAGTGCTACCATAAAGGTATCCATATTTTACACCTATCTGCGATTCTCCAACACACACCTGGCTATAAACAAATCAAGTACATTTGGCCAGCATGTGAGCACCTGCAATGAAAAACAGCTCTTCTGAGTAAATCTCCAATCTTTCCATTTTACAGCTTATACTTTAATGCCTGAAGAGAAATAAGAAGTGATTATATCCATTAAAGTATAATTGCTGTAACATCTGGAAGAGTGCTTCATAACATACATAAGGTGTGATGCATATTTTTCAATGCCCATTTTGTGTGTACGCAATGAATATACTTTACGCATTCATAATTTTTATTTACAATTTTATATATATATTAGGGCTGGGACAATTTGAATCGTACGATATATTAAGCGAATCTTGTCAATAAAGCCGGTTCTTTGATTATCGGTTAATCTCCGTCACCTGGTTTTAAAACATAGCCGTAGATCGCTGAGAGCTGCGCATTAGTTTCACGGGTGATTCAATGGCGCAGCTTCTCAGTGATCTACGGCTTTGTTTATAAGCTGGCGTTCCTTTTGATAACAGGTGACAGAGATTAACCGATAATCAAAGAACCGGCTTTATTGACAAGATGCGCATAATATATTGTACGATTCAAATCGTTCCAGCCCTAATATATATATACAAAGATTTTTTTATTTTATTCAATTGCAGATGATAAAATACTTTTTTTGCTAATCAAATGGACATCTTTGCTAATCTGAACTGATTTTTACTAACAAATGAAATTGAAACATGTGTAGGGATGCAAGAAATAATATCAAGAGAAAGCATCACCTGTTTTGACTTGTGGCAGTGTTCGTCGTCGAACTGAAGGTACTTTTTCAAGAGAAGTCGCCTTCGCTGCAGCATTCCGTACTTTCAGGCCCACTCTGTGCAAATGTCCTCTTATATGATTAGAGAGGCTAATTCCTGACTCAAATACAGCAGGACAATACGGACAAGCCTTTAGATCGGTCTCAGCATCTGAGCTCGCTTCACGCTTCACAACTGTGATCGCTTCTGAGATTTCTTCATCCTTGCATTCATCTTTGACAGAAAGCATCCTTGGGGAACTGTGGTTTTTCCCAAAGTGACCAGTGGAGGCACCAAGACTTGCTTTTGCAGGTGAAGTCAGTTTTTTGACAAAACGGGCATTTGCATTATTGTTACTTTCACATTCTTCAGGTCCAACATCATCATTAAAATCACACATAAAATGACCGTTGTTGATCATTTCTTTACTCTTGGATGTTTCAGGTTTCTTCAAATTTTGTCGGCATTTTGGGAAATCTAAAAGAATATCTTGGCCCTGCATATTGTGGAACGGTGTAGACATTTTCCTTTTGGAAGGGGACTTCTTCAATGTTTGCTTTTCCAAACTTATATGCATATAGTTGTTGCTTCCAACATCTTCTGAGCAAGTACTGTTTTCATCAGACTTAGAAGTTCCTTTACTGTTCCTTTCTTTAGAATGAGTTGATCTTTTCAAACACTTTAAGGGAGACGAACTAGCACCCGTTCCGGAAAACGTGGTCTCGCAAATGAGGGAATCGTCAAAACACTCTTTTGTACTGCTTCCTTCAGGCTCCTGATGAGTGTGGCATTCCGAGGCACTCTGGTTACTACGTTTCTTTCTGGATAAAAGTGTGTGAATTGATTTGTCAATTCTTGATTGGCTTTGGACGGCTTTATTCGTCCACACTTTTTTCTTTCGTACAGGATCACACTTCTCATTGGACAAGCTTTTGTTTTTGTCTGGCGCTCGGATCTTTACTGACAATTTTGGTTTCGCACGTGATTTCCCAAAGGATTCTTCATCACACATGTTAAAGGAATGCGAGGACGCTTGTTCTTCTATAAACAGTGGTTGACAAGAAGCCTCAACATGATTTCCAGTGATGTTCTTATTTTTTCTTTGTAATGAACGGGGCAAGGAAATTGGACATGCAGATTTATTAACTTTACGCTCTTGAAATCCATCTGATTTCCAAACGGTCAGATCAGACCCCCTGATGCCATGTTTATGAAGCAAATGGCGTCTCAGTTCAACTTCATTCATCTCGACAAAATCACACTTATTACAACTATAGTACCGCTTGTCCTTCTCGTGGGTCTTAGCGTGCTGCACAAAGGTGTTCGGACAGTTTGTTCCAAAGTTGCACTGGGGGCACTGCAACTTGGCGTCTTTCCCTTCATCTTTAATTTGATGCAACTCATTTATTTCTTTCGGAATTTTCCGTCGCTTGTCCCGGTGAACACTTATGTGATTTAACAAGGAACTCTGATCATGGTAACACTGTCCACATTCCTTACATATGAACGGCTTTGAAGTAGCTGTGTCTGTATTACATGTCATTTGTATGTGTTCTTGAGATCTCTCCTCAAAACCACTATTGCTTGGAAAAAACGTAGGTTCCTCAATAGAACATGAGTCTGATGTTAAAGTTTCTTTAATTAATCCCATCTTTTGGGTCTTGCTAATAGGCCGTTTTGCTGGTTTGGCAAACAAGTGTTTGACTGCCTCAGCAGCACCATTAAAATACTTTGTACGTTTTACAATGGGTGACTGTAATTTGGATGGTTTCCTTGGAGAACGGGTCTTCTTAACAGGACTGCATTCTATCTGGCTTCCTTCACCCAGATGATCTTTTTTTGAATCAAAATTGAACTCGGAGTAGATGTCCTCTGAAGGGTCAACTTTTAACACCAGTTTTTCTTTACGTTTTCTTCTTTGATGGCTGACTGGTGAAGGAACTCTTCTTTTATGGTTGATGGGCGAAGGAACAGGGGACAGGTTTCCCTCCATTTCGAGACCATTATCCTCATCCCACAGGAACTTCATAAATTCTCTCTGGGGATTCCAGTTAAGGTCGTTTCCATCATCATAATTATCTAATGAGCTTTCTGGAGATTCTGTATCAAAGCCCCATATGCCCCTATGCTCCACATCCTCCGCAGTCAATGTTTGCCTGATTGTTATTTCCCCCTCTTTTCTGAGCTGATCAGGTCCTTCAAAGTGGACATTGGTCATGACTGAATTCTGAGCATGTAATGATTTGGGAAGGAATCCTGGTACATTTTTTGAAATATCCAGCAAGATTTCATCAGAGATGTGGGGTGAGGTGGATCCATTGACGTAAGCAGCCTTGGCTGGTCCATCTGAGCAGATGGAGTCCATAAAACCAACAGCGGTCAGGAGGTCTCCATGGTCACCGAGTAGTGCCATGGTCTCTTGAGGACAATGCAATGGTCCTGAAGAAGTTCCCTCTGCACAGAATGTCTCACTGTTCAAAAGGTCCTGAGAGTGTCTTGACATTGAGGTGTCATTTTCCTCTACTTTGGCACTCTGCGCCAAACCAGACATTCCTAGGAGTCCTATGGACCGTTTCTGGAGACAAAAAAATTGATAAAAATGCATATCAATGCATTCATTAATTAATATTAACTTAGAGATTTAGAGGGGCACAGTTGGATCCATAGCATGCCCAGAATTACAGTCAAGTTGTGCCTTGAATTTTTAACCCTTTGCATGCACCAATAACCCCATATGTGGTACCATTTGAAAGCTTAGAAT
>JAUCMU010000042.1:7635378-7654832 GCA_032275025.1 Enteromius treurensis | reverse complement strand
ATGGGAAGCTTTTTAATTTGGTAGGCAAAATGCAGGGGGAATTCCCCAAAATAGCACCTGGGTTTAAGAGGTTAAGTCATCTTTATTAAAATTACAATGAAAAATTTCGGGGTTTTTTGCTTTGTTTTGTAAAGTGGTAATTTAAAGCTTTTTGTATTTATGTCTTTTTTCGCTAAGTTTTGGTTTGGTTTTGTGAAGCGCTCCTGGTCAAAAATAAATGTAGACCCTTACCGTTCTGAATGATGTACTATTATGAATAAAATGACGGCGTTGTCATTTAGTTTCCACAGGAGGTGCTTTAACGTTTAAACATTGTTATATGCATGAAATGTTTTATTGCATTTTAGGCAAGTTGTGATGATTTGAAAGGGTTAAATTGATCAAACATAGTTTATGATCAGCACTGTCTGTCTAAATTAACTTAATTAAAAAACTAAACTGAAACTAGAACCGACTTGCGGCATTTTTTATACATTAATATCTTGTGTCTCGCTGTTTTTTGAACAATGAAATCTTTGGCTAAAATTGTGGTGTAACGCAAGCATTACTGAACATGTACCGAGTAAAATATTACTGAAACTTGATTAGTAATGCCTTACACTACTTTGTTACAGCTGATTATGGAAAAACGGAGGATTTTCTCATTAAAAATACAGCATAAAGATACTAGACACCCTAGTAAGATTCAACAGATTTTATTATTTTAAACCAGCTCTCATTTACAAATGCAGAGATCTAAGATTTGTAGAAATCGTTTGCATCATTTAATCTACAGTACAATGTAAATTTATTCATTATATTAGTCTGCAATATGTAGTTTAAGAAATTTATACCATAGAAATAAATTCTGGTTTTCTGTGATGCTAATACCATGGTAACATTACATTATCTAGTTATATTAGTAAGGCCAGATTATGATCAAATGTTGGCAGCTTCAAACAACACTATTGTATACAACAGTTATTGTAAGATTTTTTCACTGGTATTTACGCAAGTATTTGCAGCCTACTTTTTAAACTCTGTATTCTATACTAATATTACTGTGGCTAGCTGCGAAGATAGGACTAACTGGCAACTGTAACTGATATAAACTCAGCTTGGAGCCAAACAATTCTCCCTAAAATACAAAGAAAATTGTTAAAAGTTTTAATATATTGATGTCTTTATTTTTAAAAATCCATGCATGAACATGCATATTTACAACTGCAAATTTCAATTCAATTAAATTTAAATATTTCCTACACTTTATGGACTTAATAGTACATGGGTCACAAAGACAGTTTTACCATTAATGTTTCTACATACAATGTTTTTGTTCATGGGTAATATTTATACATAAATAATTAAATTATGTAGCAGTAACATTATTATTATTATTTTTTAGTTGGTAAAATATAGGTGCACCCCGATGTTACTGCAAAAATTCTATTATCAATAATAACAAAAAACACAACATCAACGCATGCTACATTCGACAGCTGATTACTAATATAATTTTCAACATGTAGCCTAGGCCTATAAATTTAGAAAGCCAATCAATACCTATTCTACATGCAATAAGGTAAGCACCCCCAACTCGCTGGTCTTCCATGCTTGCACAAGTGAAAGTGGAAATGACTAGACATAATAACTAGACAGTGTTTTAGCCAATAACACTATAACAACACTAAAGGATATGCATTATACATTACACCTGATACAGAGCAGAAACAGAGATCCCAACTACATACATAAAAATATAAAAAGGAATTCAGATCGTTTATGTGCATTGTGACACATTGTACAATAAATAAATAAATAATCTAACGACAACATTTTACAAATAACTGCCAACAGATAGCAGTAGAAATATCTTCATATGACAATGATATGTAAATCACATGCTCCGAGAAAAGTACCTTTAGAAAAACATTTAGGCTATGTCTGGACGTAAAAACAACACGTTTAAAGGCATTAACAGTTGTCATGGTAATATTGTTGCGACTCACGTTCTTAAAAAACACATATCTTTGTGCATCAAGTTCTATATTGCATAATTGGTGGTTGACAAAACATAACATGCATTCCACCCTGCAACAGATTTACTCCTAAACAGTCATTTTTAAAAATCCATCGGTTGAGTACAGATCAAGGTTTACGTGCATTAATAACTTAAATATATCACTGACACATTTCTGTTTAGGCATTGCTGTTCCTACATACTATGAGAGTGTGCTAGCAAGGTAGCAGTCAAGCCCCATTATGTTCAACATCAAGCTTAAAACCACATGCCCCTATCGAAATATCGGGGGCAATTTGATGGTTTCACCTTTTAATGTTGTTGCCAAATGCACTTTAGCCTACCTTTCTGCAGCTGCGATTGTGGACAATAACACTGAAGTGGAATCATTTCATTTTTGCTCGCTCAAGCTTTCCATCTATTGCGAAGCCGCCATATTTGCTGCTCGATGGTCCACAGACAAAGGCATTGCGCCTCGACGAGGGGGACTCCAAAAGCTTGCTAAAAGGTATTAAAAATAGTGCTTATTTTGTGAATTCCCACTGGCAACTACATATTCGTCATACAACATTACACAACATAAACATGCTGGATACGTTTGACAGGGAGAAAATTGATTCTTTGTACGAGTCATGTAAATAATGCCCCCTAAACAAAAAGTGGACTATTCCAAATAGGTGGCAAGTAGAAGTACTGACGGTCGGTTAAGTGAACAGATGAGGACAAGCAGAAAGAATGGAAATGGCTTTCTCAACCAATTATACGGAACAAAATAACGTTCATAGCCCGGTATATCACAGCTAAATGTTTTGTGTTAAGTCACGTATGCATATAAGCATCAAGTGTGAACTGAGGAAACACAACAAATCCATCAAAGGTGTTAAAAATACATCTAGTCAGACAGCTATCAGTATCAACGATTGTAAAGGCGTTGCGTTTATTAATTTAATTATAATATCGTGTCTTCCTGTTTTTTTTTTTTAATCCGTGAGATCTAATGTAATGAGCATTTTAGCAGACATCGTTTTTCTGTATTACAATTAAAACGTTTAATACTGCGATATGATCGCGTGATCCTGAGAGTGATTCTCTCTCACAGCGCGCGCGTTCACTTGACTTACGTTACCGCCTTCAAGAGAGCGCCAGTTACAAAAGTATTCCTCTCAAATACTGTTTTGTAAGATCAAAGATACGCGTTTGGGGTGTTTTTAGACTTTTAATAGTCTCTGTACTATTATTGTCCTAACCGAGTGTACTAACGGACATTCCACCGCTTACCTTACTCGCTCTGCTAACGTTAATTATTTTACCTCAGAGAAACGATAGCCAGCGGCTAAAAGCTAAACTCGGGGGGGGTTCACACACAGTACAATAAATAGCGTCTGTTGCTTCAGTGTGCTGTAATACCTAATCACAGCTTCATATTTCAATGTCCTATATCACTGTTGTTCTTGTAGGATGTCACTGGCAACCTAAAGATGTTAGACTCCGAAGAAGGCGTTTGGCCAGTGGATAACCTGTTTTATGACGGGCCAGTAATTCATAAAGTGTGAGTAGGCCTTTACAGATGATGCCTGATCGGAGACACGCCAGAATGAATACATCGAGAAACTGGTTGTTTTTTTATGACTCTTTAGGAAACCATTATGTCAGGGACAGGGCTCCTGGACATTTGATGCTCCACCCTCTTTATCACAAATACCTGCAACACAAGACATCCGGGGAGAGGCAGCACACCTTTTCTCACTTAGTGAGTCCTGTTTGGATTTAAGCTTGTAGGTTATAGGTCTGGGTAGTTGTAGCATATCACATCCATTTTTCTAAATCAAGAGGAATAGGTTGAAACGTTTTCTTTTTATTATCTCTCTCCCTCATTTTTACATGATGTTGAGTTTGGAGTTGTTCCAAAGGAGTTGGAGTTTGGAGTTGTGAAAGTATACTTACATTTGATAATTCCATTGATCTTTTATACAAAAAATAAAATAAAATAAAAAAAATTGCAAAAATGTTACCTTTCATTATACAATACAAAAAAAAAAATGCAATGTGATTTTCCCCCACTTAAATTTTTGATTTAGTATTATAGCTTAGATTTTTTTATTGTATTTTCTTTTTAATGAAAGATCAAGTGGATAAACAATGCATGTTTATTTGCACAGCCTTCTTTGATTATATTCACCAAGGGTACCAACAATTCTGACCAAACATTTCTTTAAAATAAAAAGCGACCTGTATGTTGCATGAAATTACAGAAAGACCAATACTTTTTATTTAATTTCTCATTTATGAAGGTTGCTCTCAGAGATCAAAGACATTTCTGCCTCCTGCACAAAAACCTGTTAACAAACCCATCTCAAGTGTCCACTGGCAGACTGTGAAATCACATGAGCTGGAGAATTCTGCTTTGTGGACCCATGAACCTTTAAGAGAAAGAGAGCAAGCTGTCGACCGGACAGGTTTCGTGGAAGCGAGGCCTTTACCTACTGCCATTGCTCCTCCCTTCAAGACTCGGTATGGTTTGCTACATCTTGATTGAGTTAACGAAACTTGTTACAAGCAGTTCTTTGTGTTTGAAATGGATATTGGCAGTAGAACAATAAGTGGGTAAACAGACTGGGTTCTATTGTAAACCTAGGTTGTTCAGAGCTCCCACAAGGAGGATCTCAGGGAATGATGAAGACGGTGTCCCAAATCAGATGATGTCAACAACAAATGACACTGGTTTCCTTGGGCAGGTTGCCATGACAACCACCGGTCCGCAGAGCACACATGCTGTTGCTACCTGTAGTCCCTTTATTGACTTGAGCCAAACGTGTGATGTAGCGTCAAAAACAAACCATAATATCCATTTTGGTTTCAGGCCTACAGAATCTGAAGGTAATAAAATACTTTAGCACTTTAAGTTCAGTTTTTAGTTAACTGAAATGTATGATTTTCATCCCCGTTTGTCACCCAAATGCCCAAAAATCAATGGCAAATTGGTGCTCATACTTGTGAGTCACAGTCGCGTATTGTGCGTGTTATTAAAGACTCAGTCTTAGGGAAGCGCCGATTCGTCACTGATGCCTGTTAGAAACTAAAAACAGAAGTTGCACTCAACAGCAGTTAAATGGTACCCCAAACAATCGTGTGATGTGAAAAGATCAGCAACTTTGAAAATCGTGAAAAAGTGTGTTCCTGGGATGATAGAGTAAAATATGCAGTTTTTTTGTTGAGTGCAAAAACCGTAACAATTTCCATAGGAAAAGAACAAATAGTGTTAACATGTATATTTTGCATGTTAATATTGATATTGTTTTTCAAGGGTCATCTAGAAAAGGAACACTACGTCCAGTCTCTGAAATTCGTATCCTCTTTTGTTTAGCCCAGCTGTTTACAAACACATTTTTAATATAAAGACCTCATGAAATCAAAATTAATAAGTGGTTTGTGGTGTTTATTAGTGTTGATCTAATCTATAGTATATACTATCGTAAAATAAAAAAATAGTAAATAAGCGTAGGAAGAGAAAAGTAATTCCTTAAGTTGTTCAATGTACATATGGACTGTCAATGACACATTTATTGTCACATTCATTGTTTTCCTTGATATTTGTGTAAGCTGCTAAATTCAGAAGTGTGTTTAAAGAATTCCCTTACTTCAACTATGTGCAGTCCCGAGCACTGGATGATGTAAGTCTCTGGCGTTTAGATCTGTTTGATATAAAGCTCATAAACACAGCGTGCAGCAGATTATTGCTCTATTTCAGGTTCTTTACACAAATAAAAATTTTGTTGCCTGTGCTCCTACGGGCTCTGGGAAGACTGTGCTCTTTGAGCTGGCCATTGTTCGACTAATGATTGAGGCTTCAGAAGCCTGGCACAATGTCAGAGCTGTGTACAGTGAGTTACAATTACAGCTATTATTATTTGAGCTTAATAATTTTGATTCAGTATTTCATAATAAACACTGTCATTTTATGCTTCAGTGGCACCGATTAAGGCTCTTTGCAGTCAGCGTTTTGAAGACTGGAAACAGAAGTTTGGACTCCTTGGACTAAATTGCAAGGAGTTAACTGGAGACACAGAAATTGATGACATTTTCGAAATCCAGGATGCTCATCTGATTTTTACCACTCCGGTACGTTACCACATAAAGTAGAGTCTAAACATAAAAGATCTGTCCAACAAGTCTAAGAAGTATTTTTTTACCTTTCAAAGGAAAAATGGGACAGCATGACGAGAAGGTGGAAGGATAACTGTTTAGTGCCATCTGTTAGTCTCTTCCTCATTGATGAGGTCTGCTCTATTTCCTCCCATGTGATCATTAATACCAGTAATTAAAAACAGATGGCAGTGTTTTGTTTACGAACAACATTTTTGTCTACGTACCCTCTCTAGATACATGTGGTCAAAGACAAAACCCGTGGAGCCACTCTTGAAGTTGTGGTCAGCCGAATGAAAACCATGCACTCGTATCAACTGGCTGTGAATCCAGAATCAAAAGCATCAACGAGATTCGTGGCCGTCTCAGCTACCATCCCAAACATCAAGGATGTAAGTCGTTTGGAGAAGTACCAAAGAGATGACTCGCTTTTCAGCTTAATTAAAATTATTCCTGTGCTGTTCTTTACCGTTTCAAAGGTGTCTGAATGGCTTTCCGATGAGTCAGGGCCTGCTACTTGTTTGGAGATGGATGAGACTCACAGGCCTGTGAAACTGAGGAAAGTGGTGCTTGGGTTCCCATGTGGAAATAATCAGAATGAATTCAAGTTTGATCTTTCTCTAAACTACAAAATGGCCAACGTTATTCAGACCTACTCTGATCAAAAGCCAACCCTTGTGGTAAATGAATGCTTGTGAATGCAAATGTTTTAGTTTGTGTAATTTTAAAGTAATAATAAAATACAGCTTTATAATGCATTTGTTTGAATTGAACAGTTTTGCTCCACAAGGAAGGGAGTTCAGCAGTCTGCTTCTGTGCTTGCCAAGGATGCCAGATTCATTATGGGCCTTAACCACAAACAGAGGTACTATAGTCACAATACATAGACTTTATGCACAGTTTGTATGAATATGAGCATGTTGTGGTTGAACTACCAAAGATGAAGATGCTTTGCAAGATATAAACTGTATTTTTAATGTGTACATCTCTTAATATAACTCATTAACTCTTTCATAGATTGATGAAATATGCTAACTCTGTGCTTGATGCAAAACTCAGAGGTTTGTACGTTAATTACTTATGCTGTTTGATATTCATGAATACACTGATCAGTGATCACTGTTTTTTGAAGGTGCGCTAAACATTTTTTCTATACCCTTTCCAGATCTATTCATTTGTGGCATTGGGTATCATCATGCTGGCATGGATGTGTCAGACCGGAAACAGATCGAAGAAGCATTTACTGTGGGTGACTTACCAGTGTTATGTAAGTTCTGCAAATACTGTTTTTATTGTTCAGTACATTTTGATTATTCGGTACATTATGTATTATTTAAAGCGTATGAAAAAATAGGAAAACTCTCTTTCAGTTACAACCAGCACCCTTGCTATGGGTGTGAATCTGCCAGCCCACCTTGTGGTAATCAAATCCACATTGCACTATGTTGGAGGTGTATATGAAGAATACAGTGAAGCTGACCTTTTACAGATGATTGGAAGAGCTGGCAGACCTCAGGTACTGCTTACGCAATTCAGAGGGTGACTTTAGAGAAGTTGCCCTAAAGTCTTTATGTGTACAGGTTATAATAATCTAGACATAAATCAATTGTACTGTGTTATTTCAAAGCAACCTACGAAACAAGCATTTAAAATATGGTTAGATTTCAAGCACTCAGGCGGAAAACTCAGTTGGGAATGCAAAGGTAGAGCTGTTACAGTGTTAAAATTGAGACCTCAGCACACACTGGATTTGGTTTTTGTTTAGTTTGATACAACAGCAACTGCAGTGATCATGACCCGATCTCAGACAAAGGACAAATACACACATTTCTTGAGTGGCATAGACAGCATAGAGAGCAGGTATAACAGATTTTGTGCAGTTTCAGAAGAATTTTTATATAGATATAAGCTTGTCGATTTATCTGTGTTAACTGTGTATGTGATGAATACAACAACAAAATGACTATTTTCAGCTTGCATACAAACTTGGTGGAGCACTTGAATGCAGAGATAGTTCTCCATACCATATCTGACGTGAACATGGCTCTAGACTGGATCCGCTCCACCTTCCTGTACATCCGTGCTTTGAAAAACCCCAAACACTACGGTAAATCCTAATCCTAAAATCCCAAACATCAAAGGTGCTGCTAGCTCTTATTTATTAGTCTCTCATATCTCATATTCTGTCACAGGTTTTTCTCCTGAGCTTGACAAATGTGGAATTGAGACTAAATTACAAGGTATGAAAAAGTGACTCATAATAATTAATTGACTAGACCGTTGTGTAAATATGATTTATCCTGTTTGTTTTAGAGCTGTGCTTGAAGAACCTCAACTCTTTGGCCTCTTTCAACCTGATTACCATGGATGAAGACATTAACATCAAGCCCACAGGTTACTTATTTTAAAGTTACTCTTTTTTTTCTATTTTTATTTAGCTCTTCTTTTAGTATTTAGTAACTTAACTAAATTTGTCATGGTTGTAACTTCCATTTAAATGAAACGGTCACACACAGAGACTGGAAAACTCATGGCCAGGTACTGTGTTGCTTTTGAAACTGTGAAGCAGTTCAGTTTGGTGACAGGAACAGAGACATTACCCGAGCTGGTAAGAAAGCCTTGTTGGTCTTGCAGCAATACATTGATAATAACTGCTTCAGAACATCATTTAATGATGTGAAAAAATTTTCTCACTTTCTAGATTGAAATGATATCGAAGGGGAAAGAATTCAGTGATGTGCAGTTGAGAGTAACTGAAAAGAAAACCTTGAACACGTTGAACAAGGATAAGAACAGAACCACCATCAGGTCAAAGTCGTTTTCAGTTACTCAATTCTCATATACTGCATGTACAATTTCAGGATTTTTCACATTTCAACGTTTCGTCTGAGCTGTTTCATCAGAATTGTTTGTGTTATTAGTAATTTCTTAGGGAAAATTGTTTCTACACCAGTGTTTTTTTTCCATACTGTATTTTTATTTGTAGATTTAAATTTAAATTTGTAGGTTTCCTATGGAAGGAAAGATCAAAAGTAATGATATGAAAGTGAACTGGTAAGGTTTTACTATTACTGTTTGGTTGTGCGATTTTACCATTTGATTTCATGGCTTGCGTATTTGTTTATTTACGCATGCAGTTATCTTCTCATCCTAGTCTGCTTCAAGCTCAGCTCGGCTGCATCCCCTTGCAGGAGTTTGGACTCATACAGGACATTGGAAAAATATTCAGAAATGGAAGCAGAGTCAGCAGATGTAAGTTACTTGCTCACCCAGTCTGATGGCAAATATGCGACCATTTATCGTGCTACTTTTTAATTGGTATAGATTTAACAAAATTTGATCTCTGCCAGATCTGACTGAGTTTCTCAGTCATCACTCCAAATCGAATTTCTCTGCTCGACTCAACTCTTTAATTCTTGCCAAATGTTTTCGAGCCAAACTGTGGGAGAACTCACCTTACGTCTCCAGACAGCTTGAGAGGATAGGTTAGGGAGCACCTCTAAAAGTTTAAAAAAGGTTTCCTACTGTATTTGTTGTGCTAAATGTGGGTTCTTCTAATATTTGGGTCTTATTGTTTAGGATTAACACTTGCCACTGCTATGGTGAACGCAGGGCTTACAACATTCAGCAAAATTGAGCAAACCAGTCCTAGAGAATTAGAGATTGTAAGTTGAAATGTCTTGCAGAATTTTTCATAAGATTAGGAAAACATTTGTTTATGACGACTTTCTGTTGTTACAGTAATTTAACAGACTTCTATTTTTTTTTTTTTTTTTTGCCAGATTGTGAACCGACATCCTCCTTTTGGGAACCAGATTAAGGAAGTTGTCAGCAAACTTCCGAAATATGAAGTCAGTTTGGAACAGGTGATATTTTATATGTGTATATATATTTAGTTTTTTATCAGTGGCAGGCCATGCATTTGCCACCGCCCCTTCAGTAGCATCCTACGTTAAACAATCCAAGTCATTTTAATACCATCATAATGATTCCACGGCTATAGAAACCATAAATATTACACATAAATGTAGTATAACAGTGTGTTACATCACAGGCAGGTATCTCAAGTCTCATCTGATTGGTTAATCCAATGTTTTTATTGCCTTTGAGAGGTTAATTCTGCAGGCCTTAGGCAGATTTCTATAACCATGGCAACACGATTGTTGAAATATGATTGGATAAATGCTCTAATAAAAACATACTCTAATGGAAGCAGTGCAACCAAAAGAAAAGCTATGAAATTAAGGGAATAGACTGTTGAAGACCATTTAACACACATTTATGGAAAAATAAAGTAAAACTAAGTCAGGAATGCTGATAATGTTTAGGCCAGCAGAGATGGCTTTGCTTGTCCTGACGGCCCACCCCTGTTTTTATGTTGGACACCTGCTAGTCTCCATACAAAATAAATATTTTAAACTGCCTATTGCTTTTATAATTATTAGGAGTGCACCCTTTATGATAGTCTACATGAAAAATCTAAACTTTTAAAATTTTCTGCAGAAGCGAAGCACCATCAACAGTTTACCAGTGAAGGCAAAATGATGAAACTTGTTTAAAATAGCTTACAGGACCTAGAATACATGTTATTGCATATACATCAAATATCTTAATCTTAAAATATTAATGATGATAATAAGAGAAAACACACTTTTTTTGCCTTTATAATTTTGTTATTTCGTATGTAGTTGTATTAATCACATACTCTCCTAGACTCCACGATACAGTCTATCCACAGCTGAGATTTCTGTCACATTGAACCTGACAAATTTCAAGGAGTTGGCATCGAAACAGACAGCACCAGACCACCATTATGTAACTCTCATTATTGGAGACTGTGACAATAATGTAGTCTTCCAGCAGAAAATCCTGTAAGATCTATTGGATTTAAAAATCACAGGCAATTTTTTTTTTTTTTTTAGGAAACTAAGACTAAATGAAAGTGTTTATTGTTTATTTATCTCAAGGAACGCATTGTTAATGAAATCTGCTAGCTGGACAAAGAGAATTGAGGTGACAAGAGCAACTAAGGGAGAGGAGCTAAGCATTCATTTGATCAGCTCTGAATATGGTCAGTGACTGTCAGTACTTAAACATCCAAAACTTCAGATGTTCGGATAGTGACATTCAATAAAATGTTTAATTTTTGTCTGACATAAGCATCTTTGGTAATACATAATACCCATAGCAAAAGCATAGACAGCTTTGGTAATACCTAATAATATTTTAAAATAATGATTGTTGATTGTGCAGTGGGACTGGACGTGCAGCAGAAGTACAGAGTCTACTACTCAGGAGTGAAGAGGTTTGGAGAGACCTGCATTAGAGAGAACCCTACATGGAGAGTGCAGAGGATTCACAACACAGAGAACACACAAGATGCTACACTGACACCCCCAACTCCATCAAACAGAGGTCAGGACTCCTTCACAACGTGAAGATGATAATATTACAGTACATTTGATCTAGACTTGAAATATTTGTTCACTCAATTTATTTACTGACCCTATTGTTGTTCCAAGCTCATAAGACCTTCGTTTATCCCCGGAACACAAATAAGATATTTTTATGAAATGCAGGAGCTTTCTGACACACATAGACAGCAGTGGAACTACCACAATCACACCTCAGAAAGGTAGTGAGGATGTCTGTGCCTTGATGGTAGGACTCTTGCTGTCTATGGAGGGTCAGAAAGCCCTCAGATTTAATCAAAAATGTTACCCAGGACTACAAAAGTGTATTTTTTTATCATCTGAAAGCTAAATAAGCTATCCATTTATTTATGGTTTGTTACGATAGGTGAATTTTTGTAAGAATATCTGTAATCTAAGGGCGCAAAAAATCTAAATACGGACTAAATTACCTTTAAAGTGTCAGACTTGTCAAATCAAGTGTGCTGGCCGTTCATCAGTAAAGTTCGTCGGCCGCAACTCTCTCTAGCCCGCCGGTCATAGCTCATCCAAGCCTGCTGGCCGATCCTGCCAGTCACTCATCTGTCAAGTCCATGGGCTGTAGCTCCCCCAAGCCTGGCGGGCCGCTCTGAAAAAGAGCCCACCAGCTGCTCAGAGGTCAAGTCTGCCAGCTTTGACAACCCCAAGCCCACCGGCTTCTCCGTTGTCAAGCCCCAAGTTCGTTCCAGTGTCGGTTCTATCCCCCGACCAAAGTCTAGCCATGTCCCCTGGAGCTATATTTTCACAAGTCTTGTCATGTCCTTAGGAACAGTTCCAGTAGGTCAAGTTGGCTTATCTGGTTCTCTCTACAGAAGAGGTTCTTGAATCTACTTTAAGAGGACTCCAGACTCTACGTTTAGCCCAAGGAAGGCTGTTGTGCTTGCTTCAGGCTCACTGAAGGGCCTCAGATTCCAAGTATAGCCCACGGAGGGCTCCTGTTCCTGAGTTTAGCACACGGAGGACTCCACTTCCTGAGTCTAGGCCAGATAGGGCTCCAGTGCCTGTTCCTACAGAACTCAACCTGACCGTTAAAGCCCGTTATTTTGCCCCAAGTTATTTTGGGGGAGGGGCTAATGGGATCCGCCCATAGTGGCTAAGCCAAGGATCGCAGAGCCATGTCCTCCTGAACTATCTACTCTGCCATGGTGCACCAAACTGCCAAGTAAAGATCATGTGGTCACTCTGGAGGCCTGCCGTGCAGGGAAGGCCTGTCCTGAGGGGCCTCCAAAGTGACCACATGATCTTTACTTAATATCCTATTGATTTTTAGCATTAAAGAAAAATCTATAATTTATCTATCTATATTTTTGGCTGTTTCTACAAATATATTGCGATAGACTGGCTTTGTGGTCCATGGTCACAAATATCTTAATTTGTGTTCTGAAGATAAATGAAGGTCTTATTGGAATGACATGATGGTGAGTAATTAATGATAGAATTGTCATTATCGGGCGAACTATCCCTTAAATTTTTTGGATGCTTTCAAAGATTATGTTTAACCAAATACAGTTATTTTCTTCATGATCCAGTGGCTCCGAATAAAGAAAGTCCCATATTTCGTACTGTTAAGAGACAGTGCCATCATGTTTGCAAAAACAAGGAGCTCTGTGGACACGACTGCTGTGAGTATGAGAGACTAGATGATCCTACACTGTGCTGTCAGTACATGTTGTGCTCGATTCATGTAGTTTCTCTTTTAGGCAAAGTTGGAGTGATGAAAAGGTCTATAAGCCAGTCAAATTTCACCTCATACCTCGACAATCTTAAAATGAAGAATGAAAGACTCTGTGAGACACCTGTGAAACGTTTGAAGGTCAGAAATCCAACTGGGAATCGAGGGATATATTTACATAATCGCCCAAAATATGATTTATTACAGTCAAGTAATAGTGGATTTGAATGACTAGAATTATTTTGTAAGATATGCTGTATTGTGTATCTATCGTAGCCTCAGTCCTGTTTTCTTGACTTTCCCTGTAGGTGATGATGAATAACGGGACAGCATCTGCAAAAATGCAGCAGTTCTCATACAAACCCAAAGACACACTTCCTGCTGCCAAGAAGTATGTGGGTTTTATGCTAGCCACTGAAGTTAACATTGTTGAGAGTATTAGTTTGACATTCACGATGTTGACATTCACTCTTAAGGTTTGAGGAAAGTACATATGAAATCAAGGAGCTAGAGGCCAGTTTTGACACTCAATATGAGAATTCATCCTTTGGGTCATACCATGATGGTATGTGTACTCATTATATACATATCACACACACTCAAAGTTTGACAGAAAATATTGTATTTACAGTGAATGTGAGGTTAAATAAATGTGATTCATTTTGCGATTTCATCATTCGTTTTATTTTTTTATTAATAGTTTTTTTTTTTGCATTTTACATTTCTAACTTTACTTATATAAAGGTTAAATATAGTAAATTTGGGGTTAGTAGAGAAGTTTTAAAAGATGTATCAATTGCCAAACTATCTTCAGGTGACCACGATGAGCTGGGAGACTTTTATTCTGAAATTGGAGGCCCTTTATTAGAACATCCTCAGCCTTTGGCTTTACCTCAAAGTATGTTTGTTCATATTAACAGCAATCACAATAAAGCTGTTTTCATGACATAAAACAGAAATAATCATACACATCACTTTTTCAGGGGTTTTGATTCACAGTCAACTCAAGCCATGCAACGATGGACAGATGAACAGAATCCGTGCTAACCCAGAGCACAGTGCTGACTCTGGTGTGACCTTTGATCTGGGAGTGAATGATTGGGATGATTTTGATGATGGTAACCTGGTTGAAGCTAGTGATGTGTGCTGTGATTCCAAACTATGTGACCTGACGACAGACCATGGCCAACCTTTAAAAGCTGGTTTGTTAGGCTCATCTTATAGTCTTCTTTTTGCAATTTATAATGTCTTTGGATGTTTTTAATCTGGATTTTGATCTTGATCTTAAAGTTTGTGGGGGTCTTTATACATTAGTAGGTTTGACTTCAGCCTCACAACGTACAGTCCAAACCATTCAAGGAACTGCAAGTCCTTTCTTGCCACAAAGGTAACCCCCTCTTCAACTTGCATTGCCATTTTTCTTTTTCCTTTTTTTTTCTTCACATTTTTTTGCATTGCCATTTTTTCCAATCAAATCATCACAAGGTTACCCACTTCCACTGAAAGCATGTTTAATAGGAGCAATTATGCTATCCAGGGGGTGTAATACATATATTATCTTTTGAACTATCCTTTGCTTTTGACCAAATGCCTTACAAAGATATACACACACACACATCATTTATTAATTTATTTTTCAGAATCCAGCCAGTGGCTGTTACCTCTCGAACTGTAAGCACACAAAATTACTCTTTTAGCATTTCCCTCAAAATGATTAAGAAGAATATGGTGACCAAGTATTTTGTATGTACCAGTGATTGTGTTTCAGTCACTATTTGCTGGTTTTGTTAATGATCTCCCAGGCAGTGTGCTCGGAAATCAGCATGAAGTCCCTTTCAAACCAGAGTCAAGCCAAAACACCTTCAGTCCAAAGAAGATTTGATTTTATCACATGGACAGATGCAGCGTTGAAGGAAAACACACCTGTTAGCAGGTATTTTAAGCAATAATTAACTTTAATTATCATATTACAGATTTACTATGTGTTAACATTGTTTAATAATTACAGGAATCTCACGCAGGACATCTGCAATGAGACCAGCGTTTTTCTGGGTATGTTCGATGGCCTTTTTTAGAGGATTCCTGACACATTTAACTTTATGTTGTGCAGGGATGATGAACACTAAATGTTAATGACATGTTGGCAAAGAGCTTTCTAACAATTCTGAAATCAAATCTGAGATTTAATGTTTTGAAATACTGGAAAATTGCTCCGTAAATATCACTTGAAATTGTTCTTTTAGCGGTTATGTTAGGGTTAGTAGTTTTAATTAGCTTGATATAAAAATTCAAGTCTGTGATATGATATTTATATAGCTGCAATACACTTTAAGATATTGTTGTTGTTGTTGATTTATATATATCAAATATATTTTATATCAACCTTACAGAAAATCAGCAAGTATTTTGACTCTCTTTTTCCATCCTCTGTTAATTTATAAAATTGTTTTGTGCTCGACCAAGCAAATCAGCTGCATCATGTCAATTATAGTTGGGGCAAAACTTTATTATAATTTTAAACAGCAAATTATTTACAATGATTAGATATTGAATCTTAAGCACCTGTTACACTCTCTGTGTCACACACTTTATCTGGCCAATTCACTCATAAACAATCAAGACTTTTCAATCGAGTCATTACAAATCACTTAACACAACTGCAATTATCGAAATATCTTTAGCGTCTAAAAAGATTACTTAAGTTCATCAGTGCAAAGCATTACATAGGACTGACAAGAACTTTTTTTTTTTATTGATTAAATTTGTAGTTGTTCTCCTCTCACTCTCTGGAGCTGACAGTCTTCCTCTTCCCGACTGCGCTGGGCTGTGGCATTGTAAATATAGCCGTGTCTCGTATCAGTGTTGCTAAAATAGAACATGCTAGTTAGCTTACAACCCATCAACATAATAATAGATAGATAGCTCGTCTGTATTGAAATGAAACTTACGTTTTCATTGTACTGAATGCGATGCATTTCAAAATTCCTCCCAAAATTAACAAAGCTCCACCTACCCAGGCTACATAGAGGGCGGGACCAAATGTGTACCTGACCATTCAAAACAAAGATAGAGATAACAGGATTCAGCATTTTACAGACCCCTGTGAATCATGTGCAAGTGACAAATCATTTTTTTCATCTTACCTGGAAGCATATGAATCAGTTCCTCCCATGCCCATGCCCATGCCCATGCCGTGCCCACATTGTATCCCTCCCTTCTCTCCTTGCTTTTGATTGTATTGGGTCGGGTTTTGCATCATGAAACTAGGCACTATTTGATCAGCATACACTGATGATCCAGAAATATCCAAAATGCCTAAAAAGAGCAAAGACGGTGTGGACCATGTGTATTGTGTAGGGAATTATTGTTACAATAACAGTTTGCAAACATAATAGAAACAAATTGAAAGATCAGTGGGCTATAGTTTGGATACTGAGTAATAATAAGCTTTTATTTACCAGCAATGATGAACAAAATCCCGGCGCTTAGCACCAGTTTGCCCTTGGTCAGTAGATCCATGCTTCTCATATTGAGGCACTTCAGGCAGAAGAATCCGATGAATACTGCAATCACACCTACTAAAATTGCCACGATCATCAGAGCTCTTATTGCCTGAAGGATTCCTGAAAACGTACAGAGATATAGAATATTAATGCTTTTGAATAGATGCTTTGTTGCTTTATTTCACCCTAAACTTATTATTAAAGTAATAGTTCCCCCAAAAATACAATTTCTGTCATTACTTTACTCTCATGTCATCACGATGACTTTCGTTTTTGTTTTCTGATGTTAAGATATTTAGACATTTGTGATTACGTGGTTAAACCATATAACGGAATTGAAACTGTTTGGTTACTAATTTTTGTTCCATACAATTATGGTGAGCAAATTATACATTTTTATTTTTGAGTGAACTGTCCCTTTAAGAGTGGACCTAAGCAGATGACAACTTCTCAAAGACATGGAAATTGTTTAATGAAATGTATCACTTTACATTTTAGGTTCAGAAATAGACTTGGATGTCATCATTGGGTTTGAACACAGAAAATTGCATCATGTTAACCTACTTGAGTAGCTCAGGTAGCTGTAGAGAGGTTGACACTCGGTGAGTCCAGTCTGGGACACTTCGCAGTCCTTCCACAGGCCCTTATAATGGTAAACGGAGGTTGCCTTGTGTTCCTGCTGGTCTTCGGTGCACCAGACATCCATAACCGTAGCAGCAAGAACTCCAATCGTACCGATGGCACCTGATACAAAACCTGTGGTCTGTAGTGCTGTGGCACACATTCTGCTTCTGTCTTCGTTTCTCGTCTAGGATCTGGTGAAGTTGTTGGTGGCAAGTGTTGAGGTTGACTGAAGCTAGATAGAGTGAGACTGCTTTTTATAGTGTGAAGGCTTACATGCACACTCATGAAGCGATGCTTGATAAGCACTGAGCTGTCATAGTTCCACCTACTTTCAAAATAAACATAAAAGAAGTAATCATAAGCACCTTTTTTTTTGAGCACTAACCAAATTACTCTTGAAGTCACTTGATGTGTAATATGTAAGAACAGTTCAGACAGGCCTTACAATGAACAGCTAATTATTGGATCATTTTGACTTGGTGAGTAAACATTTCACTTGAGACAACGTCTTTTCTTCGCCTTTTCTTCACCTCTGATTGTTCCTCGGCCTAATGCTTAACAATTACTGATGCATGAAGAATCAGCGGATGATAAAAAAGTCTGATAACGATGAGTAATTAATGACATTTGTGAGGATAGCCAAGAAAACGTGAGCCATTGTGGAATGAGCGAAGATTCAAGAATGTTATACCATTTAATTGCATTAAGGTGCATGTGATAAGATGTATACTGTACATCATCCAATAAATGATGAAAACAAACAATGAACACCTTTATGATTGTGCATGATATCATGCAGATTTAGCTTGTTTATTGTCGTTAATCATTTGGATATGTTCCAGACATTCTGAGCGGTTGCTGTAGTGTGTGTGTATAAATATAGTGTTTTAGAGAGAAATTACAGATAGATAAAACTATATATATGTTAGATAACTTAAAAAATTATATATGAATGATATATAATTTGGCATAGATGGATAGATCTTTAGAGAGAAAGTATGATTTTTGTCAACCCTATGATGAGTTTACCTCTTATGCTTCTAAGATTTCACATATTACAATGATTACTAGAAGACATATTCATAGATGATCAATATAGACAGTTCAATCGAATTGCAAGAAAAAAAAGGTTAAAAACAATAAAAGGTTGATCCCCAAAAAAAGCCCCAGAGCTTTAATTTGCCTATATATTCAACCATGATTTGCAGAATTATATATAGGTAATGTGTGTATGTGTATATATATATATATATATATATATATATAAATATATATTTATAGCCTATTTTTAATTACATAGATTGATAGATATTACATTGGACGGGGCAGAGGACAGATAAATGACAAAAAGATTAAATACAGTAACATGAAAAATACTTTATGATATAGGGGGGGAAAGACAAAGGTATTGCACTTGTTGAAACCAGGGAATGCCAAAATCTTTATTATGCAAAACAGAACAGACGTGACAATTTGTTTACAGTTGAAAAGTTAATGATGACAATGTTTTTTTGCCCTAAGTATTTCAGTTACAGCTTTTGAATGCGGTCAAAGTAGGTTTCATATAACACGCTGTGGATTAATCATAAGACAATTACTAGCAATTAAGAAAGGTCAAATGCTGTGACTTTTTCTGTAAGGTCAAATTAAATGCAAGTAAACATTTTGGTAATGTTATGATTAAAATATTGTGTAGGCCTATACAGAAGGTTGACAGTTTATTTTGAATAAACAAGTGCTTTATTTGAAATGTGCATGTTGTACTGTCCTTCTAGTTACTGCTAAAAATACCAACAGAGACTGAACATACAAATCAGCAGATCCTGTTAAAGTAGTAACATCGTACATTATATATATATATGTGCATGTGTGTTGTTGTTTTTGGCAATTCAGCATGTAGAAAATATATTTGAAAGAGTTATTCGCTCTATTCATTTATATAGCCTACAAACTTCAACAATTTCTTTTGTGGTCTAGAGTCACAAAATGTCAAGTTACAAAGACTCAGTATACATCACTCATTGGCATTTGATTGTGTTAAAATTCATCTTTGGCTCTGAGCA
>JAUCMU010000042.1:7585621-7607384 GCA_032275025.1 Enteromius treurensis | reverse complement strand
TGATAATGTTCAGTGCTTTGCTACAATCTGTATTGTTAAAAGCGCTATATAAATAAAAGTGACTTGACTTGACTTGGTGCATGCATACACCGAATACCAACAATTACCAATCTGTGATGATTTCATAAGGTATATGGATCAGAACATTTTTGTTACCCACTGAATCCACATAAGCAGCCTACTGCTCGTTTAGGTCATATTCGTTTAGTTATTTTAATGCAATGAATAGCTCTTAAAACAGACTTTGATTACGGATACATTGAATGAAACTGGTGGTGGCATCCCTGTAAGAGTCTCAGTGTCAGTGCCCATATTCACACTGAGGTGATCATGAGTCAAACACAGGCTTGTGTTGGTTTGTAGTGAGAGGATTATCTCGCTAAACATAGACAGATAATAACTTACCCGCTCAACCACTAGAGCAAAGCATGAATGAACTTCCACTGATCCTAAGGGAAGAATCATTATATGAATTAAACATTTTATGTGGAGCCTTAACACCTACAGGAGGTCTGTTAGACAAAACCCTCATCTTTTAACATAAGTGTGATTTTTAGGCAATTAATGTTACTGTTGCATATATCCCATTGTATGAATTTGAGGATTTGAAAGATATTACATTTAATTTGATATGACTAGACTACAAGCATTGCAAGTCTTGCCAGGATGCCATAGACTGTTTATATTTGGACTAACGTTAAGCCGTTCACTTGGTTGATTAGTGGTTACCTAAGCATTCCAGGTAGTGAGAAAAATCTCTTCTAAGTGTCTGATTCAGGGCACACAGGCGAACAGCACGATGGGAATATGACAGAAAGTCAAGTTCAGCATCGTGTGTTCTTCTCGTGAGAAACAGAAAACTAGTGGAAGAGATTTTGAAGATGGCAAAACATAAAATCGGGCAGCGGAAGTTGGAGGATCGTTTAGAGTAAGTTGCTATCCGAAGAATTGAATGAGGGCTGTTTTCCCCTGATTGGCTGTTTGCGTTTCGGCGAACCTGTTTCTGATTTAACTTGTCTGGACTTTCGACGGAAAAAAATGAGCGTCGTCGTGTTAGTGGAGTTTGTGTGGGCATCTTCAGCCGGTGAAGCCGCAGTGTTAGGTGCTCGGGTCACAGAAACATGAGGGACATAAACGTGTTTGAGCGCTCCTCCGTGTTCGCCGCGGAGATGATGGAGGTGTTTGATCGGACTCCGACGGAAAAACAGCTCGTGTATCAGTCCAAGGAACTCTGTCGAGACTTCATTCACTCCAGAATCGTAAGGGAAGGACTGAGTTGGTCAAAAATTGAGTTTGATGTGCCCGAGCCGCACGGAGCTCTTGTAGATATATCCGCGGTGCTGCTGAAACTGGGTAAGAAAAGCGGGAGTGAGTGTAAGTTGGTGCTCTTAACAGGTGTGATGCTATTAAGACTATTTCAGTACATCACAGCTCAAGTCAGCAAATTTCTTTCTTACAATTGAGTTTCATAAACTTATACTGTGATTTATAGCAGCTGTGCATAAATGCAGTGACACCAAAACCAGTCATAAGAGTCACTTTTTTTGTTTTATTGAAATTAATAAATCACCTGAAACCGGAATAGGTTTATTAGGATAGGACAACATTTGGCTGAGATACAGCTGGAATCGGAGGGTGAAAAAAAAAAAAATCAAAATGATAAGAAAATAGCCTTTTAAAGTTAATATCTTCACGAAGCATGCTCTTTCCTTAATTTTCGATAGATTTTTGACATTAAAGAGAAAAATCAATGATGTTGAACCAATGTATTGGCTATTACTACATATATACCTGTGCTACTTATGACTGGACCGTATGTTGATTCTGTCATTAAAAAAACCCATTTTGGTTGACCATCGGTCTGAATATTGGAAGGTTGGGGAACTCATCTTTAAACTGTTTTACAGGTGATGAACTGGAGTGTATGCGCCCATATGTGTATCGCAATATCGCAAAGCAGCTGAACATCAGCGTAGCAGTGGAGGCTGTGGTGTCAGATGCGTTTCTCTCTGTTGCAACAGACATCCTAGTCATGGGTAAGTGATCTGGAAGATAATATTAAACATGTTTTATAGGCATTGTTTGTGGGTATGACTTGGCTGTCCCTACTTTGAAGCGTTTAAAAGAATTAACAAACAAAACTAATAAACAAAAATGAACAAACATTTAAGCATTTTATTTATTTAAGCTGCCTTGTTGTTGTTATTATTGCTAATTCAGTGCCTAATTGGCTATATTAAGACCAAAAAATAAATAAATAAATCCCCTGCATATGAGGACATCACTTCTATAAATGGAGTGAATTTGGAGATGTGGGATTTGTTCCAAATGTAAATGAAGCGATGATAGCCTCAGCAGGGTTTGAGATAAAAAAAATAAATTAAAAAAACATTTCAAGACATGATCAATTTAATTATGTTTTTATTAAATTGTGGTAATTGTGTAATCTAAAACTGGAAGAGCTATTGACTTTAGTGTATTATTGGATTTCAGTGGTGTGTTTGAGAGGGGCACTTTGATCATCAGTTTAATGACAAGTTCTTCAGTGGTCTTATTTTGGAACATGGAAAAAAACCCTAAAAAGGACATACCCACATTCTTTCGTTTGTACATATTTGGTCACATATTTTATCTGGGTTCTGCTTCTATTGATGCACATGGTGGTTGCAGTGGAGTCCTAAACCAACTCTGCCTGATGATCTTCTCACAAAACATTTTCTATCTTCTGTAATAAGCTAATGAGGTGAGAAGTTATCCTAAATGAATGCTGAATATGAAGGAACATAAACAGCTGCAATAGTTCCTGACTCCTGATTCATTAGTGAAGCATGGCAGTGTGTCATGTCTGTCTTAAAGTCATAGCAGAGAATAGGTTGAATAGGCTTTCAAGGTAACTAATCTAAAAAAAATAATCTAAAAACAAAAATGTATTTGCATAAGACACGGCCAAATTAGGACTTGCGTGGAGTTATTTAAAACCTGTTTTCTATAAAGCTGTATGATTATGATTAATGCAGAAGTGTTTGAGTGCATGCCTCAGCTTTCCAGGTCTTCTCATGGAATTGCGTTTACTTTCAAGGGATCACATGGGGCAAAGTGGTGGCCATCTACGCAGTAGCAGCCGGGCTGGCGGTGGACTGTGTGCGTCAGGGTCATCCGGTCATGGTGCACACCATAGTGGACAGTCTGGGAGAGTTTGTGCGTAGGAACCTGGTCCCATGGCTCAAAAAGAGAGGAGGATGGGTAAGTGTTCATTCACTGAGTGGTCCTGACCTCTGTAGGCCATATGAGGAAATGACGTATTGTCACCCACCTGTTTTAGTGCATTTAATTATTTTAATTATTATTATTTTTTTTAATAATATTATTGACCCATGTAATGGCATGTAAAATGTTTATTTTGTCTTTCCAGGGGGACATTTTAAAATGTGTGGTGAACATGGACTCTAGAGCTCGTACCCACTGGTTATCAACAGCTGTGCTCACATGGAGGCAATTCTTAAAGACCATGTACATCTACCTGACAAAGTAGCCTTTTGCAGGAAGTCATCCTGTAGACAAAGAACTGAAGCTTTCCCATTTCTCGCAGGACAGTTTGAATGGTCTGTTGTACTGTTTTTGGAGCAAACGGCCCCTCACAAAGGTCATAGCACATCACCCGGGTTTAACCGCACTTTAATCCTCTTTTACCTTTCATTATTTAAAAAAAAAAATACACTATGCATAGACTGAAACACATACTATGAGCTGACATTGCGGAGTTGTGGGGGTGGCACTGTGAGGGAATATGTACTATATTCATTGTTGGAACTACATCTAATCTGTCTTCCTTAGTATAAACTGACCCAGAAATATGGTATGCAGGTATTTGAGCTGCTGACACATTCATTTCACTGAGATTTTATACTGAATATCTGTGGTGATGAGTGCAACATTTTAATGTTTGACAATCTTAAGACTTTTATTTTTAAAATTATTGCTTAAGATCATGTTTGGAGTGTCACTTTGCACTTTCAGTTGTACAGTTTGTGTGGCGTGTGTGTTTTCACCAGCTGTACACATCTTAAAATAAAGATTTTAATGTGTGAACTGAAAGGGAAGGGTTCGGATGGTCATGGAAGAACTGGGAATATCAGAGAAATTATAAATGTTCCCCCTCCCGAGAAAGACTAGTAAAATCAGAAGTCACACACACACACACACACACACACACACACACACACACACAGAAGCTAATTTCTATAGTGAATATACACAACTGTTCAAAACATTTGGTTTGGTAAGATAAAAAAATACTTCTGTTCCTCAGAACTGCATGTATTTGATCAGAAATAGATGTCATCTCAATAGCTCTATAAATACTATTTTTTATAAATTTGCAAACCTAATTTTAAGGAAACAGATATGAGATGACAAACTGAATTCTCTTCAAAGACAAAGTTGGCTATATCAACAAACATCACACTATTTAAATTTGAAAAGACAATTTCATATTTATTGTTGTAGTTACTCTACATTATACAAAATGACCCCTTTATGTTTTGTAACAATATTTGCAAAGCTTTTTTCGTAGGGAAGACCGGTCAGATCACATCTATTACTTCAGATAACATTCTTACTCACAGATATATTACCATCACCCACGAGTAGCTATATTAAACCATCAATATTTTGTGTCAGATGAGTACGTTAGTACAAGTGCTTTTCTTAAACACCTCTTCCTCCCATGTGACGGTTAATTAAGTCCTGCGGTAAGTGATGTGCAAATGCTGCGTCAGAGGCTGTCCTTCCAGTGCCATAGAGATCGTCTGTTCCAGCCTTCCATCCGGCTTTAACTGGATGTGCCTGGAGATCTGATCAAAAATGGAAATTATTAGTGGAACATTTATTCTAGTTATTATGCCAGTTCAGCAACATTCAAGAGAGATTTTCTTTATGAAAACATCGCTTCACAAGAGCTTATTGTTTCATTAATCTGACAAGGTGCATGCTAAATATTTTGTGTTATGAGACCTGTTGAACGTATGGCTGCTTGGCAAAAGATGTTCTAGCCAGGGCAGTGCTGTGCAGAGTCAGCTGCTGTCCAGTGAGCTCCCCCTCCTCAATCTCCACAAGACCTGGAAGAGGTAGAAACCACTGATTTAAAACATGCATGGTACTACAGATCGTGCTGGGTAGAAGTTTAACGACTGCAAATGACATTGCAACAATTTTAGTTAGTCACATAATCTATTACAGATTTTAGGTTATGTACTGTCAGACAATTAGATATTTTTTTTTATTTTTTTTTTTAAGAATTCTCTTTTGCTCACCAAACCAGCATTTATATGAATATGTGAACTTCACAGATGCAGAGATCTTGACATCTTGACACGACATGCATGTTTTTGTATTTGTATATACATGATAAAAAATAAAGAGTACACACACTCATATAGGCCTACTGTGTAAACAAAATTCAGATGTGATGATTAATCATTTGACAGCACTAGAGAAGCATTTTTACTATTTAAAAAAAAAAAGTAAAGATTTGAATATATTTTAAAAAGTAATCGATTCCTGTGATTTCAAAGCTGAAATTTTAGCATCATTACTCCAGTCGCATTATCTTTCTGTGCAGTAAAGTATAATAAAATTCTAAAGAAAGGAAATATATTGCATTTTTATCAACATCGAGGACCCTAAACTGGATGTGCAGGAAAAAAGAGGGTTCATGAGTTAATGAAAAGCTAAGCATTAATATAAACTAATATATATAAATAAACATCTGAACATTAAAATGAAATGTTTTACATGCATGTCATGTGACCATTGACATAGAATTAATTAATTATGAATATGTGTGCTGCCATTGTGTAAATATCTTGTATTCAATAATCAATAAAAGTAGCTGTAATCTGATTAGGAGTTTTTAAAGTTATAATCCAATTGCTTTTTTTTATGTGATTACATAAGAAAAGTAAAAATACCTGAGTTCTGTGCGATGATGAAGGCCACCCTGTTGGTGCCTGGCTGAATCCTGATGAATCCACACTCCCTGTGAAGTGGCTTTTTGCTCTCAGCATGGAATGCATTAAACCTGAAATAAATTAAATAATTTCTGACTGTTTGCCTGTTGCTCAGAACATTGCATAATAATAATAATAATAATAATAATAATAATAACAATAATAATAACAACCCTCTGGGTTGTTTTGCTTCTTACATAAAATTGATCACGGGCTGTCCCACATGTGAGAAATGCAGACTCTCTGTGTAACGAAAAGGCGTGATGGAGGGGAAAGATCCCTCTCCCGGCTCATCGGACTGCCAGGTACCCAGGAGCCAGTCCAGCGGCAGCACTGCGGGGTTCAGCTCCGCTGTCAAAACAAGGAGGCCATGGGAAATAAGGTCGAAGCGCGCTTGTCCGTGATGTAAAATATGTTTACACATGCAAATGTTTCTTTTGAATCGTAATACATTTGACCTCCAGACGAAAGCTCGGAAATCCATTAGAAATAAGACAAATCAAGTGTTTATGAATTGAAATAGAATCATCGTGCTGTCCTACCAGAGTGATTGAATGGACATGACATTACGCTCGAATACTTTCAAGTCACAGCGATTTTTTATCAATTTAAAAGACACTAAATCTATTTCGCACTGCGGTTGAACTACTATCTGTTTACCATCACAGTGCGTGTCTACTTCCTGATTAGACGCTAGGAATTCTGGGAGATGTAGTTATTTGGCGCTCTTGACGCGTATTACGTTGAAGAACGAAGATTACAAATTTTGTTTCTGTATCCCCCGGTTTCACAGACTAGGCTTAAACCTAGTCCTAGACTACAATATAAATCTGAGCTGTTTAATCTCAAATAAACTTGCACTGACTGATCTTAAAACATGTTTTGTCTTAAGATGCACATACACGTTAATGCTTTTTTTCAAAGGTGCGTTTATAAAAATTACTTAAATGTCTTAATTGAACTATGACCTAATCCTGGTTTAGTCTTTGAAACAGGCCTGGCTTAAACTCACTGAATTTAAATATAAACGTATATTTCGGTGATATAATGCAAATTGCTGAAATTGTAAATAACAATGACTCAATGAATAAAAATACTTTTCATAATTTAAGAGTTTTTATACTGCTTTATACCATTTTACTATGCCATTTTATTTCTGCAGAATGGTTTTATGATCCTTGTAGTCAAAAATGTAATTTCATAAAACTTTTCAAGTGTTTATAATAGAAAAAACATATATGCAACACTATACCGTATTTTTATTGTCTGAGAATCCAGTATAACAGATATCAATTCATTAATTTGATTTTATATTTACCTTTTATTTGATGTCTTTTAACTTACATTTTTAATAACCTTGAATCTAAACAGTCGGCGATATCCCGCCTCGAGAGAAGTTATCTTGTGAGGTCAGAGGCCAGCGGGGTTATCACTGATGAGAGCGACTTTAAACGCTTAGAAGTCATAATGGCTACTGGTCTTGGCGAGTTTCTCCGCACTTTAAGACGAGGCCTTGTGAAAAGTGAACAAAATTCACCTGCACGTGGACATGGCCAGGTTGGGGAATTTACTCGTGCGAGAAGGTAGGCAGTCGAGTCGCGTAGGAGGTTAAAACAAACCTTTGGGATACCTATTCGATTATGACACGCTTCATAATATATCTAGACTGAAAGTTTATTTTTCATTTGTTGTAGACGGAGAGAACAGGACACCCCACTGTCAACGCCACGGCAACCCGAACCATGTAAATCTCGGCCTGTGTTTGAACTTTGCACGAGCGGCTGCCATAGAAATTATATGGAGAGGCAAGTTTTAATCCACGTGCAGGGGGGGAACCACCGGGGTGGCAACTGCCACCTCAAGAAAAAGCTATAACACCCCAGAACGGCCACATAATAACATGTAGCACATAAAAGAGTGTTTAAATTTACTTCTTTTTTAGCGGCGTCGATGAGCGCAACGCAAAAAAATAACAAGAAAACACGTCTTCAAATAACTGCATGGTTGCACGCGTGACGCGCATGCAGCGTGACCACTGTCGTAAGAAACGTATTGCATTTTAACATTTCCAGTGCTTTTCATTTAGGCCTACTGCAAGATTACTTTACAGTAGTAAAGCAGTCATTCTTGATAAGTGGGACAAAGCAGTACAAAACAAAAAAACTTAGACAAAAGAAACTAAATGTATGTATCTTATATACTAAGCTACTGAGCTATGCTTTTAAACTTGCTCTAAAACATGATTTAAGATGCCTATGTAAGGAGAGCCGCTCATCGTCTTTGACGAAACAAGCTCAGAAACATTTATAACCTTTTGGAAGTTTTTTATATTGAATTAGTACCATGATGGATATTGAGATGTTATGTATTTTTAATTTTAAACAGTATAGATTACTTCGTAGTAAAGCAGTTTTGTATGTTAAACCATAAATTCTCCAAAACTATGCATGGGTTCTTGACTTGCTTTGGTGTGACCACCCCTCAAAGACCCCATGACACCCCTTTGCCACCCTAAAGAGTATTTTCTATATCCACCCCTGTCTATGTGTATATATTCAAGTTTGCATAAGATGCATATTATTGCATATCATACAGCAAAGCTGTATTGTATATTATTTGTCCATCTTAGATTGCCTTCTGAGATCATCTTGAAGATCTTTTCCTTTTTGGATTCCTCCTCTTTGTTCAACATCAGCTTTGTCAACAAGCGGTTTCATGATCTGGCAAACAGCAAGTGAGTTCATGAGCTAAATCATATGAATAAGGAATATTATATATTAACATGTACGTCCAGTGCTTTGTGGTCTGTGTTGTATGCTTCTGAGGTTGAAAAGAAAATGTGGAGACCCCGAGTAGGCATGATCAAAGAAGTCGTAAGCAGCACAGTTGTGGAGGAGAAGCCTGCTGGATATTGGAAGAAGCTGCTGCTCAAGGAGATGGTGGGCTACAAGGACACCGTGTGGAAAACGGAGCTAAAACACATGAACCCGCATACGGGCATGCCGGCTCTGACCGAGCATGTTCTCAGGTAGAACATAAATGCTCACTGCTTTTCAACAGGGCAGAAATATGCCTCTTCCATTTATGCTAATGATACACAAAAGCGTTTTTAATTACTTGCGTAATGTGTATTTTTTATAACCAAGAGCCACAGTATGCCAAATAAGTAACTTATTTGGTTAGCTTTTTTAGCAAAATCACAAATTTATAAATGCATCAAAATGTATTTTCGGTTGATATTCATTTAAAAATAAAAACGAATGCATTTCAAGCAAAGCATTGAAACAATTTGTATTATTCAAAATTGAGTAGAGATTAATATCCTTTTTTCTCCCTGATGGATACAGATGGTTTTTATATTCGTGTTTTATGTTTGCTCAATAGAAAATATAAAGAACAAATTCACAGATCATTTTTATTTAAATATTTTTATTACAATATTAAATAATCATCATTTTTATCCTTGAAGTATTGAAATATACTTGAGTCTATCTATAAAATTTAAATGAAGAGTTGAGCCACAATGTAAAAATGTTTTAAAAACGTCATTACATCACACATCACAATGAGTGCCATCGGCACCAAACAGCTAACAAAAACATTCCTCCAGTCCGTTAGTTAATGTCTTGTGAAGAGAAAAGCTGCATTTAAAAATCAAATACATCAGCAAGATTTACTTCTATGTTTAGTCATTTTAGACGCTTTTATCCAAAACGACTTACAATTAGGGAATACATAAATTTAAGATTTGCCTTAAAGAGGCAAACAGACAGAGGAAGTGTTCGTAATACCTAAGTATAAGCTAGAAATGGAAGGAATTAATAGTTTTTTTTTTTGTTTTTTTATTTAGTATGAAGTCAAGTAGTGTCAAAGAGATGAATTTTCAGCCTGTCTTGAATGTCTTGAATTTGAGGCGAGCTGCAACTGGGAGCAATTGCATTCAGATAAAGAGAGGTGTAACGTGGGCTCTTTTAGGCTCCTTGGGGACCAGTCATGCCGCTGCGTTCCTAATCATTTGTAGAGGTTTAATTGTGCTTGCTGGAAGTCCAACCATAATAGCAGTGGTAGGAGAAGCCTTTATGATGGGATCCAGCGATGTAGTGTATGTGGAGAAGATGAGGGGTGCAAGAACTGATCCCTGAGGAACCCCAGTGACCAGTTGATGTGCTGTGGATACCTCCCCTCCCCAGGCCCCATTGAAAGACCCACCTGTGAGATAGGATTTAAACTAGTAAAGTAAAATCCTAGTAATTAGAGGATGGATAGGAAAATTGACAGTGTCAAAAGCAGCAGTCTGATCAAGCAGAATGAGAACTGGTAATTTACAATAAACCTTTGTAGTCCACAATGACTGAGAGTAGAGCAGTTTCAGTCAGATGGGCACTCCTGAAACCGGACTGGTTAACGCAGTTTTTGGTTCTGGAGAGGTTACACACTGTGATGTTGTTGTGGAAATATGAGGATTTGGCAGTCAGGGTCCATAGCACTGTCATCTGCAGACTCATAATAGAAATATATATCCATTAATAGTTTTGCACCTAAATCTTAACCCCAAATTCTGATCTTTCGATATTGTGCCATTTCCTCTGCTGCCCTGAGTTAGAAGAGGCAGGCCATGCTGAAGCATGGTTAGCTTACGTCGCTAGTTCCGTTGTTACCAGCACGGTTCAAAGATTCGGTGTTTCCCGAAAGCATAGTTCAAAGGAACATTCGCAATCAACGTCACAAACTTACATGGTTGGAACTACAGCTTTGGACCTGTGGTTAGAAGCATAGTTACCCACACGGAAAAAACCCATATAAACATATATGTTTTGATATAGGTTTTTAATATATGTGACATATATAAAATTGGCCGTTTTCCTATATCATATGTAGATATATGCACATAAATGTTCACCTATATGTTTACCTATATATTATTAAAATATGTGTACATATTTGACATATATAAAATTGGCCATTTTCCTATATTATATGTACATATATGAATGTATATATGTGTGCATATATGCACTTATATGTTCACATATGTGGTTACCTATATATTTGCAAAATTATTAAAATATATAAAAATTACTTTTAACCCATCCAAGTGCCTCACCTCAGTCATGGTATTGAAGGTGGAGAGAGAGCTGGTTATTCATTTTCATCACCTACAATCCCTGCTGGACCTGGGACTTGAACCCCCAACCCTTGGGTTACATGTCCAACTCCCTGTCCATTAGACCACAAATTTTGCCTATATGTGGCATATATATGCATATATGCGCGTATATATTATCATATATGTGCATATATACTGCATATAGGTTTCATATATGCGCATATGTCTTCATATAGATTCTTTCCATGTGGGTAACTCTGAGAATGTATGGTTTTCTCCAAAACATTACGCAACACAGCTGTTTTTAACATTGAACATAATAGGATCTTAAAATGATTTTTTATGTATTGTTTTAGCTGTGTTTTTCTGAAATAAGAAAAGTTTCTTAAAGCAGCTATTCAGCAAATTAGAATGATTTCTGATCATGTGACATTGAAGACTGTGGTTAATGGTGCTGAAAACGAAGATTTGCCACCACACAAATAAAACACATTTTAAAATGTAAATTTAATTAGAAAATCAATATTTTAAATGGTTTAATGTTTTCAATTTTTCGACTTGAGTAGAAAACGAGTAGCAAATAAGGTTGCATGTGCATGAGATTGAATATACTAAAAGGTCTGATGTGCGGTATGTAGTACGGTGAAGTTGGCTACGTTTCAAATTTCACTCCAAAGAGCCGGCTGATGTTTTTAGGGTTAATGTACTCTAAATGAGGTTGCGGACATTGAAAAAATAGGTCAAGTGTTGGAGTGGGGTTAGGTATGTTGTAATGTGTGCTTCTGCTTCGGATTCGAAAGAAAAGCACTTTGTATGAGCTCAACTCTCTGAGTGGAATCCGTAAAGATCAAGTTAAGGGTTAAAGAAAGGCTAATGTGTGTGGAAATGAGTGTGTGTGAAATAGTAAAGGTCTCGGAGGCATTTGTTCACTGTATAATATAAAACAGCCTAGAGCAGCACATGTTGTCTGTTAGGCTTGCAATAGAAGGTATAAACCTTTATTAAAGTTACAAAAGCTAAAAGATACATCTCATTTACCAATATAAGTAGCGTTTGAAAGCGATCTTTTACTAAATAATTTGTTCCACTCAAACATTACATTATTTGTGTACTAATAAAGCTGTGTTTTGCATGTTTGTGTGCGTGTTGTCAATGTGAATCACGACTCAAGTCTCCTGCTTGTCGACCTTGTAGCTCTGAAATTGTTTATAAGAGGCATCATCTGTGTTTTGCTTGATTCTCTCTGAAGCTGTCACCGCCGGTAAAACACTTAGGTCGAGAATGTTGCCCATAGCAACGGTTGCCCCATTCATAATGACACTGCAGCCAGCAGGCGGCCAATCAGAGAGCTTTTGCTGGCTCAGGGTGACCAGTCAGAGGAGGACAGAGTTGATGTCACCATTTCCTAGAAAGATTCTTGGGTATATATACAGGTGTCTGTGAAAGCGAATATATGTCTGGTGACCTTTAATCTGTGCGGTATTTCCGTTATGTAAAAAGACTGCACTGTCTGACACTGACTCATCATAGTCTGCAAGTGTGCAGTGCTGCTGTTAAGTGTGTATCAAGTCCCTCTCAAAGCAGGTCAGCCCACTCGATGGCCACCTTGGTAGGGCTATTTCTCGCCTCAGGCAGAGCCACAACAGTCAACCTGTCATAGACATAAGGGCGGTAGCACTTAAATATTCAGATTAGTGCTTAATTAATGTCAAATTTTGAGTGAAATAATTAACTGATTGTTTTATGAATAAATTGTGGTGGGTGAATGGAATTTTCTTAATTTATCATGTTTTCAGTTGCAAATTCCTAGTTTTTAAAAAAGTTGTATTTATTTATTTTCCAGTTATTGGTGATTTTACACTGACTAAAACTTTAAACCACGATTTTTTTTGTATTATTATTGTTTCATCCTATACAGTGCATTTCTTTTTTTTATGTTTACATAGCAATGTTTCAAAGTATCTACTACTTTTTAGAAGTCTAGCTCTTCTGTGAGATGTGGACTGCAGTGATGAACAGTGGTGTGTGTGTGTGGAGCTCAAAGGAAGCGCTGCATGTGTAATGATCCATGAGAACGAGGCATGCATGAAAGAGATGGCAGAAGAAGAGAGTAGATTTGCATACAACAGTGAAGTGGTGGGAAAGAGTAAGAGATGCCATTTTTGAGATGCTTGTGATGTGTGTGTGTGTTGTTTGAAATATTTCACAATAGTAAAACTGAGAGTAAAAGAGCAGGAAATGAGAAAAAAAAAAAAAAAAAAAAAAAAGTCCTTCCTTTTATGGATATGGTCCCATGGTATTACTGTGTATTTTGGATTTACTTTCATTGTATTATGAATGTTGCTCTGACATATTGTCAACACAAAATCAAGCTTGCATACAGTAGCTAGAAGCAGTAGTGTTATTGCATGCACACACACATATTTACCGTCACATTTGTCTGTTTCCTTCCCGCTCTTCCCCGTGCTGAGCCCAGTGTTGACGGTCTCAGAGGAGGTGCTGAGTTTGGTGTTGGGATCTCGTCTGGGTTTAGGAGGGGGCTGTTTTCTGGAGGTGGGACTCCCTTCCTCTTCTCCCCCTCCCACAGAGTGCAGAGACTGTGAGCGTACGGTGAAGCCTGGGCCGCAGGGAGGAGGAACGCGGTCCTGTGGGGCCGGCATCGTCATGAAGCCCATACGAAAGTGTTTGCCTGCATATCCCCCTCCTTCCGTCACACGGGCAACATCCTCACCAATCCTGAAGAGACAGAAAGGCAGTTTACTTAAGCATTTCACAAATTACTGAGCGTGCACCCATCTGTGGGCCTCATATGCTTCCTGAAACCTAGAAGGATTTCAGCATCAGACACTGTTCCAGAACAGAGAAAAATCAAACACACGTGAGAAAACCAGAAGAGATTAATATTCTATTACAGATTAATATACTCTTCTGGTTCAGCATTCATTAATGTGAATTCAAAAGGAATACTGCAAACATAGCATGGGTCATAGGGATTAATTGATTAATTCAAAAAGATTGGAGATCAGGGGAGAGTGTTTGTGGAGATTTAGACGTGGAAAAAGGCTATGTGTTTCATCAAAGAACCTTAAACACACACACTAAAAATATATAACTGTGATAACTATTTTTTAGTATTGAAAAACAAGCAAGTCTGAATATTAGTAATAATTGTGAATTGCCATCATAAAAATGTATGAACTTTAAAAAAACATAAAACCTTTACCTATAGGGTAATTTTAACTGTAAAATCTTGTAAAAACGCTACGGGAAAAAATGTTGATTGGTTAACAGTAAATGAATGTACTATATGCAAGGAAAAACTGTAAAATCCTGTTTAAAAAAGTTTGTAACCAGGCTGTTTTGCACCATTAACTTCCATACTCAACGGTGACACAAAACACCCTCATAAAATACTATATTAGACTTTCTAGTAAAAATTCAATAAAGGGTTATGTTAATCTTGTTACAGATAGCTAACATCTTTGTTCTTAGTTTTCCAGATTATTTCATTAGCGGTTTCCAACATATTTCCCATATTTTATTTTGTACGCAGCTTTAAGCTATATAAATGTGACAAAATGTTCTATGTTTGTAATGGGAGAAGGTTACAAAGGAAAGGCACATTCTCATCATCCATCTATCCGTTCCCTCATAACTTCATGAATCTATCTTGTCTAAAAGTCATTTCTGCATAATTCAATTCAGAGCAATTTGGCTGGATTTTAAGATGATTTCTGCACCGAATATCCTATAAAAATTGAGTTACTTTCATCTGTCTGTTCATGAGAAAGTGAGGGGGGGGCAGTCAGTTCAATTGCTGTCTCTCAAATTCTCTCTCTCTCTCTGTTGGAGGAAAACTAATCATACTAAAGGGCAGACAGGATTTACTCGCGTTGGCTTTAAGTAACCATTCACTCACTCACACACACACACGTTGGGTTTAAATGTTTTATGGGGACATTCCATAGGCATAATGGTTTTTATACTGTACAAACTGTATGTGGCAAACCTAAACCTACCCCTTACAGGAAACTATGAGCATTTTTAGATTTTCAAAAACCTTCATTCTGTGTGATTTATAAGCTTGTTTCCTCATGAGGACCTAACAAATGTCCCTACAAGCTCAACATTTACTAGTATTCCTATATTTGTGGGGACAATTGTTCCCCATAAGGTGTTAAATACCAGGTGCACACATTGTGAGCGTGTAATCAGAGGGGAGGGTGTGGTGCTCTGGTGCTTCATAAAGAATGATTGAGAGTCTGTCTGCCAAGCTCACTGCACCAGCATCCCTCAGCTCTCTGCTTCTCTCCTTGCATCCTTTCATCCATGTGTGTTGTCATCTGTCTCGTTGTTCCCTCTCTCTCAGTGGTCACACTTCACTCTTGAGTGACCAGTCATTGTAATTTATTTTTCTTTCTCTTTTTACTCTAACATTTGCGGATATATAAAAAAAATATATTACCAATTGGCCAATCAGTTACTCGTTTCACTTTTTCATATGCTGATTAATGTGATGGAACAATTGAAGACCATGACAGAAAATAAAATACTGGATTCGCTTGAAAGGCTAAATCATTTTTGGCTTTGTCCATGATTTCTAAGAAATGTACACTTTTATCAAATTATGGATTGATTAAATTGATCAAAGGTGACAGTAAAGACTTCTTTCGACTGCTCTCTTTTTCTCAAAGAGGACTCATAAAAGATGTACCAGGCATTCCACAAACAACACAGCTGCTTTCAACATTGATAATTATAAGAAATGAGCAGCAAATTAGCATATTATAATGATTTCTGAAGTATCATGTGCATTGAAGACTGGAGGGATTCAGTTTTGCCATACTTTTGATCAAATAAATGCAACTTTGATGAGCAACGCAGTCTTTACTTGTCGCTATTTTGCATTTCAGAAAGACTGAAAAAACAAACCCTCCTTGTCCTAAAAGCCTTCACATCCCTTTTTTATTTTCAGAAAATAATGTATCATCATTTCAGGAAGAGTCTAGATCATTATGGTGACTCGATCACCTCTTTGATGGATGTTCACATTAGCATAGAAGTGTAGTGCTCACTATTCCTGCTGACAAGACCAGCATAGCCTATAGTTTATGCTGCTGACTAGTTTGGTGTGTGTGTGTGTGTCAGCTTTTCCGTGTGTTGTGCAAAGCAAATGTCCCAAAAAGGTAGTAAAACCTGAAATCACTTACACTGTGGGAAGCAGCTAATAGCTCTCACAACGACAATAGATTAATAAACATAATAAATAATGTCATAATGAAAATGCTGAAAGGTTTGTGTGAGGGTTTAAGGGTAGGGTTAGGAGATATAAAATATCATTAGCTCGGTATAAATCAGTAGATGGAAGTCTCCTGCCTGACAGGCAATGCTTGGATTATTTGGCGATAATTTAATGAATTGAAAATGAAATTTAGCTAAATGTACATCCTTTAAAATGAATGTGCTTCATGATGCCATAAAAAACTTTTTTTTGTCTGAACGGTTCCATAAAGATCCTTTAACATCTGAAGAACCTTCAGAAGTTTTTCTTCAGAGGGAAGGTTCTTCAGAATATGAAAAGGTAAGAAAAAGATAATTCTTTAAAGAACCTTTGACTGAATGGTTCCAAAAATGGGTCTTTATATGGCATTGCAAGTCATGTTAATGATGGACAAACTCATCTACATCTTGGAAGGTCTGGGGGTGGTTATATTTTCAGGACTTTTTCTTGTTTGAATAAACTATTGCTTTAATGGAAAAAAAAGTGGCTAGCATTTAGTTAGCATTGTTTGTGCTTATATTCAAAGGATGTATTATTTAGCACGCTACTGTGACGGTCAAAAATACTGTGCGCACATACACACGTCCATATACAGTATTGGTGGTTTTGTACTAAATCTTTCTGTTTCAAACACAATCTCAATGGACGCTGAGATGCAGGTTTGCCTAAAGCTGCTTTGTCTATACGTGTGTGTGTGTGTGTGTGTGTGTGTGTGTGTGTGTAGTACTGATGCGTTATATTTGTCTGTATTGATCAGAGCTCAGTAAATAAACTTCTGTCTTTGCTTGTCCATCAGTTCAGCCCTTATCTAATACATTAGCCTCTCATCCTTTTATCCTTTTCTCCAATCCTTATCCTTTAATATTTTTTTTCCCCATGCATGATTTGAATCAAATTTTTGTCAGTCTCTGTTTGCCTTTTCCATCCCTTACACCTTTTTTTTTTTTAAACTCTGTCTTCTCATTCAGAGACAGCTTAGTTAATGTGACTGTTTTCCTCTATCAGTCTAAAACATGCACTCCATCTGACCTTTCCCTGACCTTCACTCATATGTCAATGTCCATGTTATTGATCTGAGCATGCCTGTAAATTTCTTCTTCAAAACACTGCCTTTCTGTAGCATTTCCCTTTGTTGTTTATGTTTACATCAGGTCATAGTGGCTCAAATCAGAAAGAAGCCATGGTCACGCAGGTTTGTTTATGCAATAAACTCGTGGCCATGAGAAAATATGTCATTCCCTCAACATAGTCGTGGCCACGAGAAATCGTTATCTTGACAAAATGATCTCGTGGCTATGACATAATAACCCGTTCCCACGAGTTAAAATGTCATTGCCACCACAACAAAACTAAGTGAACCGAAGACGTCCCCTCCTGGTCACCGTAACAAACGGATAAAGCGCACTTTGATATATCTAATGTAGAGACGCATGTGGCAGACCATTTTGTTTTGCAAGTTTCAGCTCTTACATCTTTGGTGTAAAGTTGCCATAACCAAACGCCCCCCAAGAACAGCTTAGTTCAAAAATATTGCTTCTAGCGCCCCCAGAGGAAGACTAGCGTAGACAATACCATTGACTGCGGTTTGCGTTAAACACCAAATTGCTTTCAGGGCTTCTGGTTGCTGCTATGGCAACCTTGTCAAAACTATTTCCAGGCAATTTATTGAGTAGGAATTATCATTAGTATATGAAAAGCTGTGTTACAAAGTTCCTATACAGCTGTGATGTGCAAAAAACACACTCTCTAAAATTGGACAAAAATGTAATTTAGAATAAAATAATTTGTATTTTCAGACATAAAAAATTAAGGTTATATTTAGAGCCAGCCAGGCTGTTGGCGTTATTATTATTTTCATGACAATTCAGCAAGACTCCCTTCCACAGTTCTCATGTTTATGGGAAAAATGTCTAATTAGTGTAATGCCAAATATGTGCAAATTGCTAAAATAATGATATAACAGATATTAAACAAAAGGACACCTGTGTAGAAGTGTGTATATATATATGTGTGTGTGTGTGTGTGTGTGTGTGTGTGTGTCTATTTATATACATTATTAAATTACAGTAATAACATAAATAACATAAAACGTGTTAATTAATATTAATGAATGTTCTAAAAAATAATGTTGCACTGAAAACTCAAACCCAATTGGTTTTCTTTATGCAAAATAAAATATCTTATAATTATAATCTTATAATACAATCTGTGTATAAAGATTGTTTTCTTTATTACATAATTTTCATGACAATTAAACATATCCACCCCTTCCCCAACTCTCATTAGCCTAAGGTTATATGTAACAAAGACCACACTCATTACTTGAATGTGAAGAAAATTCTACAACAGCTAAATTGTAACACATAGTATATTTGTAAAGGTAATATTTATCAGTATTTTATATTATTTGTTATAATTTTTATCTGGATTTTTGCAAATCTTATTTATGTATTGTTTTTATGCCTGTATTGCAGTATTGACTTAAATGTTATAAAAACAATCTTTTCTGGAAAAGAAAAAAAAAGATATATATACATATATAATTATGTGGAATATAATTTCTTATGATTTCAAATGATTTTCAGGCTGAAATATAACTTTGAATTTTTTTTCATATTCACTGATACGTTTTATCAACACAATAAAGAAAGTTTGCATAAGCTGATGTTATAAAAGACCTCATAAAACGCACTTATCTACAAGAGAAACAAATGTAGGTCTGAGCCTATGATTTCTTATTCATTTCCCAATCCAATCATATTCAAATTCATTTTAAGCCTCGTCATCTTGCACACATACTCGTATATGAGAGTGAGGCGAGCTGTAACAGGATTGCTGGTATTGTGTAGGTCCTGTAAGGTCATCAGATCCAGATTTTCCATTGTGTGTGTGTCCTTGGCCGGCTTTCTCTCAATGTGCGTATCTGTGTGATAGCAATTGAGTGACACATCCAAACCTGCCTTCTGTTGTGTGTGATTTAAGGAAGCATGTGCGTGTGTCCTCAGGGGCTAGCAGTCTAAATTTAGAGACGAGAGGGAGACAAGGACCAAGCCCACTGTTGCCATAGAAACTCACCCCTCTGTCTCCATGGTGACAGACCCTGTTTTTTCCCACTCCAGGCTGAGGAGGTGTGACTTTAGGCCCTCCCACTGTCACTGTTTATATTTGCGTGTGTGTTTTGATCCTCTTTCATGATTTATGTTAATGATATTATATCTGTATTCTGTAATCCTGATGGTTTAATCTCACTAAAACACCTCCAAAGGAAAAAGACAACCCACAGATGACCTCGATCACTTGGTGTGTGTCATTGACCTCCTCTCCGCATGTAAAGAACACCCCTCTTATGCCCCATTACTGTGGGAAGTGTGTCTCAAGCTGTATGAATAGAGGGCCGTCACTCACACCTCTCAGAGAGATGCTAAAGAGGAGGAAAGAACCGGAGGATCAATTACAGGGTACAAACATGAATAAATGTAAAAAGGGGCAGTGGAAGAGAAAATGAGGGGTTTGAGAGGACAAGCTGATAAAGAGAGGATTGCTAAAAAGTAAGAGGAAAAGAGGAATGAAAACAAAAATGAGAGGGTAAAGGAATTTGTGTTAAAGGAGACCTATTACGCCCCTTTTTACTAGATGTAACTTTAGTCTCAGGTGTCCCCAGAATGTGTCTATGAAGGTTTAGCTCATAATACCCCACAGATCATATATTATAGCATTTTGAAAACAGCTATTTTGAGTGGATGCAAAAAACTTTTCGTGGATGTCCCTTTAAATGCAAATGAGCTGCTTCTCCTCACCCCCTTTTCCTAGATTTACAGATCTTACCTGAGAAAACATCTGTTTGTTATGATTATCATTATCATTTTGTGCTGAAACTGTTAGCATACTTTCACCATTGCGTTAGAACTGGTACGTTGTTGCTTACGAAAATTTGCATTTGAGATTTGCTATGTATTTGGTTTAATACTGTATTCATGTGGATAAAATTAGATATATATCCAACTTTATATATAGAATAATGCAATAATGCAGTTCAATTTTGTGACTATATAAACAATCACTCTGTCACGCCCAGCTGGAGCTGCCAGCTAAAGACTGTGTTTGGCACTCCAGCTTTCTATGTACTCTATGTGTTTTGTGTCTGTTTTCTTTCCTGGACTCCATTTCCCATCATGCACCTCTTCCCCACAGCTGTTGGTAGTTAGGTTCAATCATTCAATCAGTACCACCTGTATAAATACCGGTCTGTTTCTCTGTCTAGTCACGGATCATTGTTTCATGTTATGACGTCAAACAAGTCGTGTTCATTTGTGTTTATTTGTGTTCCTGTTCCCAGTTTGTGTTTTTGGATTTACTCGTTGCTGAAGTTTTGATTGTTTATTGGATATTCTCTCTGTCTCTCCCCATGGACTGATTCACGGTATTTGACCAATGATCTGTTTACGTTTCTGTCTCTGCCTCCACTAATTCTGTTTGCCGTTGTTTGATTCTTGCATGTCCTGACCCTGAATAAACCTTTTTGCATATGAACTTGCACGCTTCACGTCCTCATTCGTGACACACTCATCCAAGATCAATGAAAATAGAACCTTATTTACTTGTTTAAATATCATTTAATGTACTTAGAAATACTTGTGCTGTTAAAATAGGTTGGTGAATCTCACAAAAAAAATGTCTGCATTATACTGTACCCTGAAAATCATTTAAAAATAAGAAATTACAAAAAATCGAATATACCTCAGGTGTACGTCATTACTGAAGTGAAATGGGTTGCATACAGCATTTTGTTCCAAATTTAGATACAAAGAAGTCAAAATAACAATAAAGGAAATACAAAAGCGCTGGAATATCATTATGCGCACACCTTGGGCTGCTGTTAGATTAATCAAAGCATGCTTTTGTGTCTGTCTTTTATTAGACTGGCAGAACTGTCTGCTAAATGACTCTCGCACACAGACAGCATAACGGCTGAAGGTTTTCATTGACTCTGTGTTTGTCTCTCTAATATCCAGCTATTTCCTCATTGACTTTTAGGACCAGTGACCTTTATTTCCCTGGTTTTCTCTCACACACAGCCAAATGTTAAAGAGCATTATATACTAACATAAACGTCACTTACATTTTCTTAAAGGTGCCATTGAATGGAAAAACTGAATTTACCTTGGCATGGTTGAATAATAACAGTTCAGTACACGGACATAACATACTGTGATTCTTAAACACCATTGTTTCCTACTTCTTATATAAATCAAGTGTTTGCAAAAGAAGACTGAAAAATGGTCAAATTCCTACACAACACAGACTGTTACGTAACAGTCTAGAGGCGTAATAGTTACGCTCACCACATTTGCATATACCCGCCCATAA
>JAUCMU010000042.1:7549731-7585521 GCA_032275025.1 Enteromius treurensis | reverse complement strand
ATGTTCACCTATATGTTTACCTATATATTATTAAAATATGCGTACATATATGTGACATATATAAAATTGGCCGTTTTTCTATATTATATGTACATATATACATGTATATGTTCACCTATATGTTTACCTATATATTATTAAAATATGTGTAAATATATGTGACATATATAAAATTGGCCATTTTGCTATATTTTATGTACATATATGCACCAATATGTTCACATATATGTTTACCTATATATTCGTAAAATTATTAAAATATATTAAAATAATTTTTAACCCATCCAAGTGCTCAAGGGTCTCACCTCAGTCATGGTATTGAAGGTGGAAAGAGAGCTGGTTATTCATTTCCATCACCAGCAATTCCTGCCAGACCTGGGACTTGAACCCCCAAGTTTTTGGTTACAAGTCCAACTCCCTATCCATCAGGTCACGTCTTTTTCTTTTAATTTTAATTATTAAAATTAAAAGAAGCAATACAGGAGACCTATATGGCCTGTATATGCACATATATGCACCTAAATTTTGCCTATATGTCGTATATATATTCATATATATTATCATATGTGCATATATCCTGCATATAGGTTTCATATATGCGCATATATATGAACAGATATGTGCATATATACTGCATATAGGTTTCATATATACGCATATATATGATCAGATATGTGCATATATACTGCATATAGGGTTCAGATATGCGCATATATATTATCATATATGTGCATATATCCTGCATATAGGTTTCATATATGCACATATATATTATCATATATGTGCATATATCCTGCATATAGGTTTCATATATGCTCATATATATGATCAGATATGTGCATATATACTGCATATAGGTTTCAGATATGCGCATGTATATTATCATATATGTGCATATATCCTGCATATAGGTTTCATATATGCGCATATATATTATCATATATGTGCATATATCCTGCATATAGGTTTCATATATGCGCTTATATCTTCATATGGATTCTTTCCATGTGGGTATGTGTTTGTTAGGTATATGGGCTTTAATAAATATGCCCTTGGGCACAAGAAGCAAACTAACATGCATTATCTTTATCTTCCATTCTATCTAAATATAAAATGCGTTTTAACTACGTATTTTTGCATGTCCATTCTAAACGCTGTTTTTGAAAAGTGCGCATGTGCATAAATGGCTAAGGGAACCTCGGAGTATGATGTAAGAGGGAACCTGCGATGATTCAAAAATCAAATAAAGCAAAATGACAGTGAACAAAAATTATTAATTAGTCAATATGTGTCATGTTCAATACAGCAGCATCTTGGAGATCTCTAATCAGTTAAATAGCGTAAGTCATTCCTCCACAACATGTGTGTGACGTCATTAACAATGGCCCTATGTTGTTGAACTAACGTGGTTCAAATGATGGAGAATCGACCGTGTTCAGGAAACAGTCGTGTGTAGCTAGTTTGTTTCCAAAACAATGCATCGTACTATAGTGGTTAACCAGCGAGTTACATCGTTGTTCGGGAAACGCACCCCTGGTCTGGAGGAAAGAGGACAAATGTCACCTAGAGCAGCGGTTCTCAAAACTGTCCCAAGGACCCACAGCCACCACATATTTTGTATGTCTCTGTAATAGGCCCCACCAATTCAAGTCTTCCAGATTCTACTAATGAGTTGAATCAGGTGTTTTAAACGAGGGAGACATACAAAATATGCCAAGGTCTTCTAGAGAAGAGCTTAAAGTAGATCATAAAGTGTCAGTATCTGCATTCACTTCCAGAGAGGAGAAATGGGTAGATGAGGGAAGAGAGGAGGATACTACAGAGGAGAAAGGGAGCGTAGGTTTCGTCTAATAGTAACGGTATAGTGGTCCATAATGTTTCATCAAATACTAAAAAGCCCATCCTCCCACATAAAAAATCCACAAACATATTTGTTTAGAATGGTCCCTAATCTATACAAATTCCTCTCCTGAGGCTGAATACTTTTTTTTTTTTTTTAGAAAATTGATGCTTTCTGGCTGTCAAATGTTTTTGTAGAATGTCTAAGTGCTGTGTTTTACAGGAGGTTACATATTCAATGGGAGATCACGCTCACAAATAAGCATGGACGGGAAAGTGTCTATAAGCAGACGAACACTTTCTTCGAAGATTCATCGGTTACAGTGTGCTGGAGCCAAGCTTTCTTGCCGTTCATGTGCACTCTTAATAGCCTGCAGCTTCATGGAGTAATGTGTCCAGCTTCACCAGCTCCAGGAGACAAGTAAGTAACATCTGAATAATCTGAAGCATAATGCATACTCATCTGACTAATACCTCTCATGCGCAGGCCAAGGTGGCACTCTCTGATTCGCAAGGCAACTTTGCAAAGACCAGGACATTTTTTGTTCATTGGTGCTGACCGGCTTGTGAAGCTGCTGCAGTACGACAAAGGGATCGTCATCGGACTCTGGCGGGTATTTAGCCAAGTTATATTAGGGATGCACAATTCAGTATTTCAGTACCATATTGGTTATCGGTCAATATTGCTGTTGTATATGTGTGTGTGTATATTAATACCTTACATTTTAATGTTCACATGCAGCATTTGAAATAGTTGTTTTTTAGATTCGAAAAGATAGTGTAGCATTTTAATATGCCATTTATTTGTTATTAGCCATAACATGGAAATATTAATCTAAATTACTTGATAGATGTATCTAAAACATTACACATATCTATATTTTCCGGTCATTGGTGGTGTTTTCAGGGCAATTGGAAAATTGCCTTTATCATGATCAACCTGCACTTCCACAAACTGATTGAAAGAAGTATTCTCGGCTCAAAATTTTGGTACAAAACTCTTAATAGATTTTTATTTCTGTTTAATGTTGAATACGTGTCACCTTACCACAAAGTTTGTTTGTTCACATCAATAGTCCCTACATGCCTGCAGATGACAGGGTTGTGGACTCTGACCGTAGCCGACATGGATACACTTTGCACATTGTGCTTCACAATCCAGTCCAGCGACTCATGTATCGGCGTTATTCCCCACTGTACACCCGCAGAGGTGAATATTTTTTAACCCGTTTCTGCTTTTCTTCCCCTCCGTAATCCGATTTTTTTAACACACTATGTGAGCAATGTTTTAATATTTAAATTATACGATGTGAATAATATGAATGCTCTTGGGCATCACAGTGCCTGCTCAAGGGGAATTGTTGCAGTTAATCGCCATTGATTTCACTAATGTATCCGAGCACGTGCCTTTGGCGAAGATCAGCCTTCCATGGCAAGCAGAAGGATTGCATGGAGAATTTGAGGTACCCATCATTTGTTCCTCATTCTTATGTTCATTAGCCACTTTATTTAAACTTGCTGGCGTGCTATTCTTAGCATACTATAGGTTTCACGCTGCATGCGAGTGGGGAACATAAGGCCAAATACTGAAAGTCTGAAGTTAAATGATATGATACCACACTGTTTGTTTATTTTGGTTAGATATGCATGTCCTTAACTTGCTTCCTTTATCAAGTAATGATAAAAACAATAATTACTTACTTGCTTCACATATCCAGCGGTGCTGCATGATGACTCTGACGGTGCTGGATGTGGCTCAGCGTCCCTTCTGGTGTGCGAGTGCTACTGTAAAAATGTACAGTAGACAAAGAGTGCTGGACGTGGACTACGAAGGTGAGCAGTTCATCGTCCTTTACGAGGATGCTGATGGGAAGGTCAAAATGACCTTTGTGTGGATGGAGGAGTGTCAGCACTACTATTTGGTGCAGTTAGTTACTATGTTCCCAGCTGCCAAAGTGGAAAAGCACTTCAGTGGAGGATGTTGAAACTGCTGTCGAGGTGCCGAGCTGGCTTATGTTTTGAATATTTGATATGATTCTGGCATTGCTTTGAGCTGATGATTATTTGTTTCTTGTTCATGTGAATTAGCTTTTTGGCAATTTGTGAATATAGATGTCTGAAATGTTTTGTTGAGTTTCAGAGGGATTGATTTGTATATGCTTTTGTTTTGTTTTTCTGGAAATGCCAAGTCGCTATATATATATATATTTTTTTTTACCAATTAAAATTTTGGTAATTGTTAATATTTTTGGCATTATGTTTCTTACAACTTTTCTAAAGCAGAATAAATAACAATGGTTTGAACGTCCTGTGTACTGTGTAACTGAACTTGCATTGTTAACCCGAATGATGAAATTCTATTAATGATTTATTTCTCTGTAATGTTTTTATGAAAGGTCATTCAAGTGCTGGAGTGATGCTTGTTGGAAAAAGGACATTGATAAACATTGAAAACAGCTGGTTTTGGTTCAATGGGAGGCGTAATGTACAATTTCTAATCAGCTGAAATTCTTCATTATACCAACCATTATGAAACATCATATATAATAACTCTTCTTTTACATTAGTGTGTAATTTTCACACTACAAGCATCATCATATGAAACCGCAAAAAATATACAGGTCAACAGTAGACTTCAGGCTTTGGATTTTCGACACTGCTTTAAAGCGTCTTCCAGAGCTGCAAGAGCCATCGCAGCATTGGCCTTGTTGCAGTTGTATCCCATGAGCCCGATCCGCAATACCTAGAAAACGGGGATGATTATTAAGTCATGTAGTTGAAGGCGGTATCATGTTGACAAGCTTTTACTCACCATGCCAACAGAGGGCCCTAGACCTCCTGTAAACTCGATTTGGTGATGTTTCATGATGTAAGCCAGCAGTTCTTTCCAGTTATACCCGTCAGGGATGGAAATGGTGGTGACGGAGGGTAATCTCAGATCCTTTGGGAATGGAGATGTACCTTAACTGCTTTCTCTTTTAGATTATATTATTGTTCTTAGAATTAATAAAGTAAAGTCACCAACAGTTACCTTGTCCTTGATAAACAGCTTCAAGCCCAGGTCTTCCAAGCCCTTCCAGAAAAACTCTGCAACTTCTCTGTGATGCTTCCATGAGTTCTCAAGACCCTTGAGCAGACATTTTAGAATTATTACAAATTAGTCATAAAAAATAGCAGGCATACTATGTATATGTTTGTAATGGATTTACACTATCATTCAAAACTTTCTGGAAAGACAATGTTTTCTAGAAGGATCATGTGACAGTGAAGACTCTAGTTTTGGCCACTGAAAATTCAGCTTTGCCATTACAATGATAAATTAAAGAATAAATTTCACAGTATCACTATTTTACTGTATTTTTAAAGGAACAGTTCGCCCAAAAATGACAATTCTGTCATTTATTCATCCTAAAGTCGTTCCAAACCTTTATGAACACAAAAATGTCTTGAAGAAAGGTTATAGCCAGGGTGTTTTTGGTCACCATTGACTTCCATAATAGTGGGAGAAAAATACTATGGGAGTCAATGGTGACCCAAAACAGCCTGGTTACATACATACATCAAAATATCCTGCAATTCATACAGGGTTGGAACTACATGAGTATGAGTAAATGATGACAGAAGTTTCATTTTTGGTTGAACTATTCCTTTAATCAAACAAATGTAGCCTTGGTGAGCATACAAAAAAAAAAAAAGCTAAACTTTTGAGTGGCAGTGTATGTATTAGAGATTTGTAAATCTAAACACCCAGTCTTTATAGTTCAAACAAAAATACATGGTTGAAGAAACAAGCAGTAGGTCCTTTAACCGTACACTTTGGCACCAAAAGTTTAATCGTAGACTTATCGTGACGATCAAGGTGTTAAATGTTTACTTGGAGTCAATAATGTACACCTCTAGCCCTTACCGTTTCAGCAAGGATGGCTAGACTTTCCCTCAGAGCAAAGAAACCAGACACAGGTCCCGTGTGATGGTATCTGAAACAGTTTAGACGATCCTTAATTCAGTCCTCAACTATAGGGGTACAAATCTCAATTCATAGAGGGCAACCGCCTGGCAGAGTTTAGATTCTATCCTAATTAAATGCACCTGATTCAGGTAATTAAGTCCTTCAGGTTTTTATTAAAACTACAGTATGGTGTATGATGTGTGTTGGAAATCAACTTTTTATGACTGTGGTCTATCTGAAGCCTGTACCATGAAGCTGGTTTAGTTGGCTAGTAGCCAGGTATGTTTTAGTTTAGTTTGCAATGATCCTTGGTTTTAGGTACCATGAAAGTGTCTTGGCTTTTAGCTGTGTTCATTGCTATAGTAACTTTCACTGCACAGCTAAGCTGCTCCGGGGCAGGTTATGTTCTGGTTTACAGATCTCAAAATGAAATTTGACCAATCAGCTTTAAGCAAAGTGACACACAGCTGATGCAATAAAGCCACTCCCCCAGTTTCTCTTACTCCGAAGTGAATCACCCATGGGATTGGCTGCTCATTACTGATGTCACGCTTTCATGTGCATGGCTTCATTAACTCATCCTGAATTAGTCAACCAAGCCTTAGTTGACACAGAAAGTTGATGATCAGCTTTAAGTTACTAACAAAACTGGATTGGACTGCATGGTTTGGTTTTGTTAACTCAAACTAATCCTGTAACCATCAGCCACCATCATAATACAGCCCCAGGAACCAAGTTTTGTAACCATTCTCTGCTATGTCACACAAGAGCAGCGGTTTGCATTTACAGTACTCACATTCTTTCTGGCTTGCCGTCATTGCCCCAGTAATTGGACAAGTGGGTCATATCAAGGAGGTAGGATACTGGCTTTGTTTTCCTGTTAAACATCTTGTGGCTATATCACATTTCAGGAGAAATTGATAACATTAGTAGATATCCCTAACTGTTTGAATGATTGCAAACACATACTCATATTTATTCACAAATATTTCTTCTCACCATGCTCTTTCACTGAATGAAATTGGTGCTGTGCCGGGTGGAGCATTCAAGGCTTTTTGGGAACCAGTGTAGAGAATATCAATCTCTACAAAGGAAAAGGGTTTAAACGGTTGAATTCAATCCACAAGCTTTTGCACCGAGATTTGATAAAATGGTAAAATCTTGGCAAATAACAAACTTCATATTTATGTAATTTCATGTTTCATCTCAACTTCACATTTTAATCCACTCACTTTGTTGGTCCATTAAAAGTGGTGCAGCTCCCAGTGATGCCACTGAGTCCACTAAGAGCAAACAGTTGTATCTGTAGAAAAATATGTAATGTAAAATACTAGTAAGACTGTGTACCTGTAATGAAGAGGTTAACCTTTCATTTGCCTTTACATTAACTTTCTTGAATTTTTGACATATTTATTTATTTATAACAAATAATTAATTGTAAGAAGTGTAACTTTATAGCATGCACCATTCAGAAATTCTTGCACGTCAAAAAACATATTACGAAAAAGCACCATACGAATTGCATAGTACCTTCTGCAACAGTGATTGTAGAATATTCTTACTTGTGACAAATATCACCAACGCCATCCATTGGGTGCACCAGACCAGCTGATGACTCTCCGTGAGTGAGAAAGAAGAGAACTGGCTTATGTTTAGCCAGAGCCTGTAGAATGTGAAATGCTGGTTATAGAGCAGGGTATACTTCCCTAGTCATACCAACTTACAGTGACGTATGGAATATGTGTATCACTAATAGTTATCATGTAGTTTCACCTGCTCAATTTCTGCATTTGTGAAATGTCCTCCAGGTGTTTTAGCTAAAGTGTGAACCTTTGCACCTGAGAAAACAGAAAGATGTTAAAGAGTTACATTTCTAGAGAACGCAGGCGGGCTGGCATTATTTTTATTATTAGTTTCATACCCGTCCGCTCGGCAATTTCTGCCACTCGTTCTCCCCAGATTCCATTGATGGCAACGAGAACGCTTTCACCAGGCTCCACAATGTTGAAGATTGCACACTCCATCGCTGTGTGTCCAGAGCCACTCATGGCCAGTGTCATGTTGTTATTGGTCTGAAAAGCGTACTGGATTCCCTTTTTGATATCATTCATAATCTACAACAAAATATGTGATATCTAAGTTTACATTTATTTCTTTGAAAAAAGGCGCTTTCAAGATCTTATAGAATTGAAATGTAAGTATTTAAATTATTTAATTTATTTATGCTTGTTTCGTAGCTTTTTGCTTGGTTAAACTATAGATCTTTATATGTATGTTGATCATTACATAATTAGCATTACTGCTATTTTAATAAAAACTCAAAAGAGTGCAAATATAAAAATTTCAACAACATGCTACGTGTGTTTTCAGCTAGATATTAGAAAGTTGTTCGATCCATATTAAAGTTGCAAAATGCATTTGTGCGTAGAAATGTAGCGTGAGATTTACCCCAAACATTTCCGAGTGCATGTGCCCTATTATAGGTCTCCCTCCTGCTGCTAAAACGCGAGGCGGCACGTTGGAGGGTCCTGGTCCAAACAGGTAGCGGAATGGGGCCTCGAGCGGCCGGAGCATGCATGCTGGCGGCGGGATGGTGACAGAGGACATCCCGCGGTGGACGCCGTGTTGGGTGGACCGCGCGCTTTCCAAAGGTACCTGCTGCGTCAAGCGCGCACACCGGGATAGGATGCTCCTCGGCATCATGTTTCCTCTCTTTCTGTTCGCTAGAAAGACAAAACTTTGCGTTTGTCCAACATTTTAAACAAACGGGTCTTTGACCCCTGTAACACAGAGCAACATGCGTCATTGCTTTTGGCACAAAATGCCCCCGCCCTTTAACTTCCAAACAAGGTAGGTCTAAACGGTCCAGAGGTGGACTTGAGAGATGTTATTAACGGGACAAAAAAATAGAAAAGGGTGGTTGCCTAAAGTTAGAAAGCAAGGGTGTTCTGTAGCCTATTATTTTGTTAGGGCTGTATGTTTGGTTTGTTTTGTTTTCTCGTCATTTAGTTTTAAAATCAATATTGGAATCCTTAGTATCCTGACACCTCTCAACATACTCACACAAGAGCACACGTGTTTATCTGAACTTTTTCACAGAGTTGAACTGCCCCATGCATTGGGTTAGTCAAGGGATTTAAATAGAGTAGGCTATAGTTTGTAATATTCATATTTATCAATATTAATATGTGAATTGGTGATGCTTTAAATACGTTTTATAGCCTACTAAGTTATCTTGAAAACCCTATAGTAATATCTGACCTCACCAGGTAGCCTAAAAGGAAAAATCTAGAGAAACATAAGGACTGCATTAAAAAAAAACAATTACAAAAATTAATAAGCAGACAAATAAACAGACAAAAGGTGAGTTTTGTTTACATCCTGGTGAGATGCTCTATTGATTCATTCATTCTCCACTTGTTTACCAGTTCAGAGAAGGAGTGTACCTTTCTCAATACAGTTGATTGGCTGATGTGAAGAAGCGAGTGCATACACACACTCACATTGATAACACCTCCTCACATGTCATTTTTCCCTCGTATGGTCAGTGCAGCACATGGTATTATTTTTGAGCATGTTAGTGTAGGCATGACTTTTGCACATGTTATTTTTTAAATGATTATATTTCAGTCAAAAACTTCAAGAAATGTTGTTATTTTAAGGTAATTATAACAGCTAAACTCATTTAAATAATTTCTTAAGAAAGTCTGTATCTGGTATTAAGTTAGAATTTTTGTGTGATTCGTTTGAAAGAGAATTGCATCTAAAATTGAAATATGCTGAGTTCAGGCCATCCAAGGTTTAGATGAAATTGTTTCTTTATCAGAGCAGATTTTGTAGAACTTTAGCATTACATCACTTGCTCACTAATGGGTTCTCTGCAGTGAATGGGTGAGTCCAAACAGTTGATAAAAACATTTCAATAATCCACATGAAATCCACATCAATTAATGCAAAAATCTGTGTGTTTGTAAGAGACTTTAAGGATTTTAACTTCTGTCCTCTATCTCCAGTAAGAAAAAAATTCTGACCAAAAAAGACCAATTTTGGACTTGTTTCTTACAAACACACAGATTTTCTTTTCAAAAGTCAGCAATTGATGGACTGGAGTTGAGGGGTTTACGCATTCAATGGTATACAAGCGCAATATTTGATTATTGCGATGTTTTTATCAGCTGTTCTGACAGCACCCATTCACTGCAGAGGATCCATTGGTAAGCAAGTGTATAATGCTACATTTTCCTAATTTGTCCCCTTGAAGAAACAAACTTTTTGGATGGCCTAGGGTACTTTCTTAAAAAGGCAAAAATTAGTGGATAAACTATTGCTATTTTAAAACTCAGCAAGTTTAATAAGTCTTAATAACTATGTACACACAACGTTTTGGACATAATGGATTGTACTGTTCCCATTCAGTGAAAGAAATGCTTAGTCTGTACAAAAGTACCTGATCAGAACATAGTGATTCTCTAAAAACACACTAGTTGTGTGTCATAGGAAGCAGATGCTGATGTCAGAGCAGGGACTTTGACCAGAGCACTGGTCCCCATCACTTATCCTGCAGTAAATAATTAGTCTGCACAGTAAATAAGTGGAAATGCAATGTTTACCAATGTGTGCCCTTTGCACTGTGGTGGGGCCGAACACCCACTTCACAGGCCAGAATAAGAGACAGAAGCGACTCAACTCTTGCCGTGCTTTTGTGAAAGACAGGACATGTACTCTGGTGTAATGCCAATGAAGCAATGGAGATGTTCAGGGTGACCTTGAACCTATTAAACTACAATTTGTTTGTCAGGTACCATTTAAATTTGACGTCCTTGTGTAATGTATTGAGCAGCTGGCCAGTAGATGGAGCTGTTCTGCTGAGTCCATTTGAGTCTAGTAAAGTCCTATTGAACATTTTCCATTTGACTTTAGTGCAATATAAATTTATCTTCAAAAGAAATATAAGAACATTATTATGTTCTTGCTTATTATGGAAGCCTGGTTATACATCAGAGTGAAACATGTGTCTTTAAATCATATTTTCAACCATCACCCATTTTTTATTTACAATTCCATAAACAATGCAACTGTGATTCCTTTTTGATTATTATTAGGCTATTAGTCTACAATTCAGTTTTGTCACTTACACCCAATACGCAGGATATACCATAAAGGAGCTGAATGGACCCCCTTTGTCATACAACCTGTTTCAGCCTTCCCTTTTCTCCCCCATTTTACACTGTTCCTACAGTCAACATTCTTTTGTACAGATATGAGTAAAATTGACATGCATGTACAAAATATTGTTTGCACTGTTTAAAAGTTTGTAAATGATTAATGAGTCTGAAAGAAGTCACCAAGGCTACATTTATTTAAAAAGACAGTAAAAAAGCAGTAATGTGAAATAATACTAATAATAGTACTAAATAATACTAATATTTAAAATATCCTTTTCTATTTTACTTAAAATGTAATGCATTCCAGTCTTCAGTGTCAAATCAAAAGCTGAAAAGAAGAACATTTATTCAAAATTTAATTAGAAAAGAATTGTTAATATTTTTACCATCACTTTTGACCAATTTAATAAAAATTTTTTGTAAAAACTATAAAATAAATAAATAATAAAATAAAACTAACCCCAACTTTTAAGCTGTAGTGTACATTTAGTTTTTTTTTTTTTTTTTTTTGTCTTTTTCTTTAAGTGAACCTGATTTGTTTGTCTCCTTGCATAGGCTTAGCTGGCATCCTCAGACCAGACTTCATAATGAATTTGAGAGGGTCTGTGCTGTGCATTCTGAGACACAAACCTTAGAATTTGAATTTCAAATGAGCTCTTTGTGCTTTTAACACCGTGGTTTGTTTTCTTGGACACGGAAGCAAATCCATGAACCGTAGTCCCCCCCCCTCTCTCTCCCTCCCACTCCCTGTGTTGCTTCCATGCCGCTAGCTCCCACACTGATGATGTCATCAGCGACTCACGGCTGATCAGCATCCTTGGCTCCACCATTAGAGCCATTTTGTGTTAGGCTGAAGAAACACTGTCTCTCAGCGCATCCCCACATCTATTAACCCCTCCCTCGGCTTCCTGACGCACCACTGCGTACCAGGCCCTGCAAAACCAGACTCCCTCAGTCTGATGGTCTTGCCAGGGGGGGCTCCACCTGCATTGATGGTGCGGAGCTAGGGAGAGGCTGAGAGCCTATAGGAAAAAATAAAACAACTGGGTGAGGAAGAAGACGGCGGATGGAAGCAGACTTGATGGAATAAACCACTGCTGTCCGCAATCTCAACAGGATATTGCCATCAGGAATCAGGTATGTGAGATCTTGATTGCTGTTTGTGTGATATAGGTGTTTTGGAACCATTGTTTTTCATGTCTCGCTTATGAGAATATGGAGGGTGGTGCACTATGCCACTGTTGTCCTGCCTGAAAAGCCTCACAGAGGCTGTTGAAATACAAACGAGTAAGAAGAAAATGGAAAAGATCTTGAAGGAGATGTTATTCTTTTTAAAAAGGAAAAACTGTCTACACAAAAAAAGATACAAATAGAATTATTTGAAAATTGATCTTATAATAAGATGCTACTTTAGGAATTATATACTATAAAACTATTTATAAGTAGTAGTAGTATTGGATATCAATAGACATTTAATGTGAAAGTGCCTTATGTCTTATTTACATGCATTGACAGCATTCTTCAGGCTAAAGGATGCTGTTTATGTTGGCAGGGTGAGGCCGTCTCATGAAATCTAGGCCTTTTTCATAATTCAGGTTTCAGTTTCAGAGGACAGACAGATTAAAATGATAATTACAGAATGAAAAGCGTCATCTACTGTATGAATAGCCTGTACGTAGCATTTTTGTAGTTAAATAGATGCGTTACTGGAGGTGATTACAGTGCGCACTATTATTTACGGATCAGATAACGATTCACTTATTTAATATCGCACGTATTTAAATTCTGCATATTTGCCTGTATTCGGCTCTGAACTAAAGATTCTGACTAAATATTGCCATAGTAACAGACGCGTCACACTTTTTTTACACCCAAGTCTACCGCGAAGCGAGACGCCGAGACGTTCTAAATTCGCGTTTATATACAATGTAACTAGATGATGACGATGATGTAAATGCGTGGATTTTGTTGATTAACGTTATATTGGGAGCGTTCCCGCGTGTCGCGACGCTGGCAGTGTATATTGGGTGTAGCTGCCGCATCTCAGGATCTGCGCAGAGGCAGTTGGTGTATATATATGTATTAACCTTGTATTTGTAGCTATAGCTGATTTGCTTCTAAACCGCTGAAACACTTTCATTGCGTTTGTTTTTCCGGCTGAGCTACAGCTGACGCAATTGCGCGTCCATCACAGCTGATTCATGACTGTAGAGGCTGACGGGCAGGGCAGCCATTTTCAGGAGACTGAGGGCTGTATATGATAAATAACATTTGCTCAATGCGCCGGTTTGTGTACAAACGTAACTGGTTTTGTTTTGTTTTGGGTTTTTTTGCTCGAAGTATGGCATTAGCCCAGTCTTTTTTCTGGAAGGAGATCGTGTAATGTTGGCCAAATTCATCCAGATAGCCTATATTTATTTTTTAGTCGGAATGTTATGGATGGGTATACCATATTAAGTTGCTAATAAAAATGAAAGGGGAAAATAATCAAAGTGTAACGTTAAATGAACTGGAGAATTTTCCATATTAGTTGTTGCATAGCCTATATATGTTTCTATGTCTATGTTTCTGTGTCTATTTCCATTGCATTTCTAAAACATTTGAGTTCCTTGTGCCACCTGAAATGAATTAATTGATTCTTTTTAGAAAAGAAGAAATCAGGACAGTTTTTTTTCTAATCCATCATCATGATTAAAAATATTATTTACAGAATTAATGAATTTGCATTAAACTTGACCCAGTTCTATTTTTTACAGTCTTTAAAATGTATAGCTCTATCCATGTTAGGACAGTTATTAGGTTATGGTGGATGTCATAGTCTTCTGTACAAAGTTATTAAAATTACATATCACTCATGGTTTGTTTTACAGCGTGCAGGTCATTGTAACAGACCAAATGCAATTCCCATATTTATAAACAATCACAATGTGATGTAATAAAACATGTAATAATTAATGTTTCATGATATAAAAATACAAGTATTATAAAGTATCTCAGGGGCGAGGAGAACATACATTTACTTAATAATTCATTAATGAAATAATATTGCTTTGTGGAACTCTACGTTCTAAATTTAGTTAAAGTAGTTTATAAAAACAATTTCGGGAGGAGTGCACGCAGGTAATCATAACTGATCTCCGCCTCTCCAATCTTCCACTTATCTCATCTCCTCCCAATCAAATCTCTAGCCGCGCCTTATAAATAACCAGATCTCCTTCCATCTATATCTGGATCTTAGTATCCCACCTCCTCCCCAGCTCCTCCTTACTTCACCAGGGGAGCACTCAGGGTTAGGAACTGGCCGTCTGCCTCTTTTTCTCCCTCTTTTTCTCCCTGGGCAACACGCCAAACAAGCTTTGTTTACCTTAATTAATTACCGGCAAGTACGAACTCGTGAAGTATATTATGAACAAGAAAAATTTGTACAGTACGGTTTTAATTATCAAATTTTTAAGATGTAAAAGTTTGTAATCTCATAGATATCAGTCAAGATATTTAGAAGCATTGCCACTGATACCAAAGGTGTTCACCTGCTTTCCTTGAATAGGCCTGAATTTTGCTGACCGACTGAGGCTGCTGCTGGATTCTGATTTGAACAAGCAGTTTGTTTGTTCTTTTAATACATCAGCACACATGAATCCTACACCTGTTTCTAGGCCTTTTTTAGAGGTTATGAGTTCACATAGCCATATCTGGTGTACAGTAATCACAGAATGTGATGAAAGTCCTGATGAGTCATGTTCTGGATCTCGGAGAGCTCCATTACCTAAATTAGATTATCAATGTCGTAACTTAGCCAGTACAATATCCCTTGAACAGATTTATGGGGATTTTCTTTAATTATCTCGTCTGAAGTGAATTGCTAAGGTAGTCGATGCAAAGAGTAAGCATTAACACATTTCTAGCCTTGTTTTGCAGAAGAAGTGCTAGTTGTTGCTGAATCACCATACAGCCTTCTTCACTGTTGAATCTATTAAAGTGAAATGCACACATATTCTTTTGAGATTTCAACATATACAGTAGCATGTCATTATTTCTCTCTACAGGTGGCAGGTGGCCTCTGATTCCTGGCTGGGCTCCGTCCCATCTGATCCTGTGCAGTAGCAGAGCCCCAGCACTCAGACACCATGGCAGGAGCCTCGGTGAAAGTAGCCGTGAGGGTCCGTCCCTTCAATTCACGAGAGATGGGAAAAGAGAGCAAGTGTATCATCCAGATGTCAGGCAACACAACCAGTAAGTGCTCTTTCAAAACACACATTTCCACTTGCTGTCCGTGGTTATTTGAATTCGTCGGAGTAAGAGGTGATTGTCACTGTGCTTTAGGAATTATTTATGACTGTAGTGAAATATTTATTCCCGTGGTCTCTCATCAGCACCCCCAGGAGAGAGAATATTAGTGCATCTCTAGGCTTACAGGTTTGAAAATGTCAAAGAGGTCATCCTTTAGTTTTCAGAAAAGGCTTCTTAATTGATTAGGTGTGCAGCCTGTCGTCATCTGACTACTACATTTGTTGACTTCAGATTTACTCTACAATGATGTGCAATCTTTTGCAATAATCCGTCAAAACCAAAATATGAGCATCAGAATCAAGTTTTTAAAATTTAGCTATAAGAGATCATCAGACAACATTGTCACTGCTGTGCAAGAAAAATAGCAATATCATCTCATTATCAGAATTTGTTGAATAGATATTGAGTATATTCATTACATTTCATGTGCCGTTAGCAAAAGTTTTGGACATGTTCAGAAACAAAGTCCATTTGATGTCAAAAAATCTGTGGCATTTCAAGCCCCCATTTCTAGAGCTGCTCCAAAAACTGTAAACTGCCCCGTTGTTCTGCCTGCAGAGTCAGCTGATGCAGTGTGAGGTCAGAGACACTGCATGGCTTTGTGCTGCTGAGAGGATGCTGGGAGGTTCATGACCTCATTCCCAGAATGAACCCAAGGGATAGCATGATTCACGCTTCCTTAGGCTCATCTGTCCTGAAACGTGCCTACCTATGCGTGCCTATATTAACAGTGCTGTATTAAATGCTGTTTGATGACTATATAGAGATGATATTTTTGTCTTTTTTTAAACATGGCTTTTGTGAATAAATACATTCACGTCTTCATTTTAATTTATAAATGGTATATAGAGTATGGTAGATAGTGTATGATTGTAAATTAAATAAATTGTTTTTGTTTTTGCTCACCAAGACTGCATTTATTTGATGAAAAACAGTAATATTGTGAAATATTTTTATAATTTAGCTGAGCTGTTTTATATTTTAGTATAGTTTAAAATGTAAGTTATTCCTGTGTTGGCAAAGCTGTATTTGAGCTGAGCCGTTAGTCTTCATTGTCACATGATCCTTCAGAAATCCTTTTGATACATTGATTTGAGGCTCAAAATTATATTTTGTAATATAACAGTAATATATGTTTTCTCAGGATTATTTAATAAAGTTCAAAAGAACAGTATTTACTTTTTAAAAGAAAACTTTTGTACTGTTATAAACAGTACATATTTAATATTTAACATTTTACAGTCATATTTAATAATTTCAGTATGGCCTTGCTGAATAAAAGCATACATTTCTTTAAATAAAAGTCTTATTAGACACAAAGTTTTGAATGATATACTGTAAATACATTAATAGTGCAGTTCCTCTTTTCTCATCCTGAGGTTTTTAGTATCATCTTTTGCCGTGAATGGGTTCAGGTCTGAACTTATTTTAAATTAAATAAGCCTAGAAATATAGGTTGTTGTTGTTTTCTTCATTAGATTGTAGATTTATTCTTATAGACATGTTTTCTTTGCTTTCTAGCAATTATAAACCCCAAACAGCCAAAGGAGAGCAAGAGCTTCAACTTTGACTATTCGTATTGGTCACATACAACGGTGAGTTTCTGGATATTAACTGGTAAATCTGCCTCTTATGCAACTCACTGCTGCTATTTTTAATTCTTCTGTGATCATGATGGCTCTTATTGAGACATTTATGATGATGATTTGTGCATTTTTGTCTTTAACAGCCAGAAGACATGAACTACGCATGCCAAAGGCAGGTTTATAAAGACATAGGGGAGGAAATGCTTCTGCACGCTTTTGAGGGATACAACGTCTGTATCTTTGCCTATGGGCAAACTGGGGCCGGAAAGTCATACACCATGATGGGCAAGCAGGAGAAAGACCAAGAAGGCATCATCCCATTGGTAGTACACTATAATACCTTATACTAGCTTAATCTTGCTTGAGACATAACTGCTGTCTAAGATATTGTTGGAAATACTGTAGATGATTAGATGCTGCCAAGTTTGAGGTACCACATTTTTAATGCTGAATCTGTCTGTGACAGCTGTGTGAGGACCTGTTTACCAAGATCAGTGACAATAATGACAACAGCATGTCATACTCAGTTGAGGTAAGAGCAGTTTGTGCATCATAAATTGCATTCCTCCCAAAAAATCAGTATATCAGTATTTAGGTAAAATTGTTGTTTTTTCAGGTCAGTTACATGGAAATCTACTGTGAGCGTGTGCGGGACCTTTTGAATCCAAAGAACAAGGGGAATCTGCGTGTGCGAGAGCATCCTCTGATGGGACCGTACGTGGAGGACCTATCAAAACTGGCCGTTACTTCCTACAATGACATACAGGACCTGATGGACTCTGGTAACAAAGCAAGGTGAAACAAGTTTATGAATACATAAGAGGTTAACCTCTTGAACTACACTACTATTCAAAAGTTTGGAGTTGATAAATTTTTTAAATGTGTTTTAGATAGTCTCTTATGCTTTATTTGACCATAAATAGAATAAAAACAGTAATATTGAGAAATACTATTATTACAATATAAAATTTTAAAAAATAATAAAAAATGCTTTCTAAGACTAGATTTTTTGTCTTATTTATTTCCTCAAATTAAGAAGGATTTTCTAGAAAAGAAACAATTACTGTCTTGTTTTCAGAAAAAACTTGAAACAAGCAAAATAATTCTTGTTTTCTGTTTGAAATAAGAATAGTTTGCTTACCCCATTGGCAGATTATTTTGCTTGTTCTTAGCAAAAAGTTACTTACTTTTAGCTTGTTTTTTCTAAAAACAGGACAGTTATCTAGAAAATTCTTCTTGATTTCAGAATTTTTTGATATTTTGGCTGGAAATAAGACAAAAAATCTAGTCTTAGAAAGCATTTTTTTTTTACAGTGTATCGTAACATATTTATAAATATTCTAACATAAATATTATATTCTGAATAAAAAAAATTTTACTGACCCCAGACTTGAAATCATTCACCATTGCATTGCTTTCCTGTTATCAGGACTGTGGCGGCCACTAACATGAATGAGACCAGCAGCCGCTCCCATGCTGTTTTCAACATCATCTTCACACAGAAACGACATGATTGTGACACAGACAACACATCTGAAAAGGTACCGCATTCTCTCCTGCAGCCAGACCTCCACGTCTGCCATTGTTTAGTATTGTGCTATATAAAAAAGTGACCGCATCTTCGGAAATAGACTACAATGCTGAAGTAGGTGAGACTCTCTGCAGTTCAAACATCACTGATGGATGCTGGCAGCTTGACAGTTGCTGAGGTTGCTGGTATGTGCATTAGAGGGCTTTACAGTTCTTAGACACAACATTTCCATTTGCAAACAGGTCAGCAAAATCAGCTTGGTAGACCTGGCTGGGAGTGAGAGGGCTGATTCTACAGGAGCTAAAGGCACTAGACTCAAGGTGGGTCACTTTGAGTTTAACAGAGTTACATGACAATTTGTCATTTCAGATGAGTGCATTATAGAAATGTGCGTTTTTTGTACCTTTTCTAGGAAGGAGCCAATATCAACAAATCTTTAACAACACTAGGCAAAGTTATCTCTGCGCTGGCTGAAGTGGTAAGCATTCTTTAAATTAAAAACAAATATATTCTTATTAATTTAAAAAATCAATATATATTCTATTGATTTATAGGACTCTGCACCAAACAAGGTAAGGATCCATTTAATTGTTCTATAATTATCAATATAAAATTTTATTATTGACACAGCTTCACTTCTTTCTACAGAACAAGAAGAAGAAGAAAGTTGAGAGCTTTATTCCATACAGAGATTCAGTTTTGACATGGCTGCTGAGGGAAAACCTTGGTATGAGCCATGCACATACCTTCTTAACAATAAACATTTCTCTCCATCTCATAAAATAATGCATATTACAGTCACTGTGGTCAGTTCAACTGTGGCATGGTGCCAAAACATTGAAAAGATTCCTGAAGGTCACAGTGTTTTTCATTCATTAGGAGGAAACTCACGCACAGCTATGGTAGCGGCTCTGAGCCCTGCTGATATTAACTATGATGAGACGCTCAGCACGCTCAGGTAAGAACCACCACTTTGTACGTTAGAGTAATAACCTAGTGTCATGTAACAATGAAAATGGTATATTGGTATCTTAAATGTATAGTAAAAATGAAAATTCTGTCGTTAATGTCGGCCCAAACCAGACCATGTTTCATCCTTAAAACACAAATTAAGATATTTTTGATGAAATCCAAGACCCAGAAAGGAAATAAAGTTAGCATGTGACATCAATGGTTTAATCTTAATTTTATAAAGCTACAAGAATACTTTACTTTTTGTGTCCAAAAAACAAAAATAATTACTTTACTCAACAATTTTGTCTCTGCCGTATCAGTCTTCAACACGGTCCAATACTTCAACAAGTATTGTTGTTGTTATTTTTGTTTTCTTTGCACACAAAAAGTATTCTAGTTGCTTCAAAATATTATTGAACCACTGATGTGACTACAGTTCCATTGCTGTCTATTCAGGATCAAAAAAGCTCATGGATTTAATTAAAAATACCTACTTTTGTGTTCTGAAAATGAGTGAAGGTCTTCCAGGTTTGGAACGACAAGAAGGTAAGCAATTAACAAAAGACTTTTCATTTTTTTGGGTGAGCTATTCGTGGTTCTGTATTACTAAGACTTCAACCTCAGCCGGTGACGTTCTGAATGCTGAGCTATTTGGGACGTTCTGGAACTATTATGAATAGTTAATAGCAATATCAATGTCACAGGTATGCTGACCGAGCAAAGCAGATCCGTTGCAACGCCGTCATCAACGAAGACCCCAACAACCGCCTAGTGCGTGAGCTGAAGGAAGAGGTGGCCCGTCTGAAGGATCTGCTCTGTGCTCAGGGTCTCGGAGACATCATTGAGAGTGAGTCACCTGTGATGCATTTCAAACTGAGGAGCTACGATGTTTCAGTCTGCTTAAAATGACAGATTTCCTCTCAGATTCAAATGCTGTGAAGAGACTTATCCAATGAGTAAAGCAAACATTCTCTACACTGATATTATCAGAAACCAGTGGGTCAAACAGCTCTAGGAATGTGTCTGAAGAACTTGTCTTCTCTCTCTGTTTTTCTCAGCATATCGGGCACAGGCTCCTGGAATAGCTGCTCTCAAATGTGTGTATTTTGGCACCTTAAATGCTTCAGAGCTTATGATAACCCAGGGTTCGGCAACTGTTGTTTTCATTTTTTTTCTTTTACATGAAATGCATTTTTTTTAATGTATTTACAGTATATTACAGATCTATTCATAGCAGCTTTATATTGATTATAAAACCTTATTGATTTTAAAAACAAGCAGTGCCAAAGTGTGTCACCCATGCAGCACTGTGACTTATTTAGGTGACTCACTATTGCATGGATCAGTCTTTGGTTTGATACATCATGATTTTTCTTATATTTTCGCATAGGCGGTGAGAATTGAATAACCTTTCATTGGAATAATTCCTGTCACTTTTTACTCATATTCGCTTGCTGACATTTTAAAATGAACAGTTAAAGAATACTACATTCCTTTAACATTCATACAGTAAATACTTTGTCGTTTTTTTGTTGCCGACCCCTGTGATGGCCAAATTAGGAATCTCTGGACCACCAAAGTCAATGCTGTCCAGGTTCAACTAATCAGTTTAAATAAAACCAATTAGTCCGAGAGGGATCACTATTATTGGACTCTGCTGCTTTGATGGTCCAAAGGTGCTCTAGAGGTTTTGCCTCAATGTGAAGCACAGGCATGTTGTCATCTATGAGGTCTGTGGAGTCACGGATCAGTGTCACATTGATTGTTCAGTTCATCTCCATGCTCATTATCTCAAGCATGGTCAAATGAATTTGAGGCATGAGGGAAAATCCATTAATAATTCAAACGTTTTGATCATCTAATTTGCTTGAAAACGAAAAACACACAACAGCGTCCTCAAATTGATGCTGTTTACCCTGCGGCCTGCAGCTTTATAACCTTTTTAATGAGCTTTATCAGCTTTGTCTGACACTTTCTACTTTTCCTCCTTCCCCTTCTTTTCTTTTACCATGGCTTTCCTTTTCTCTTACCAAAAATTTTCCTTTGACTCTCCAACCTGTCGTCCCCATGTGTTGCCCAGACTTATCCAATTACAAGACTAATCTTAATAGCATCCAGGCTGTCAATCAAAGCGGTGATTTCTCCACAGTGACCAATGCCATGACAGGGATGAGCCCCTCGCCCTCTCTCTCTGTCCTATCCAGCCGAGCTGGCTCTATCAGCAGCCTGCATGACCGGATCATGTTCAGCCCGGGAAGCGAGGAAGCCATTGAGAGGCTGAAGGTGAGAGAGAGAACGATGGGATGGATGGTTTGATCAATTAATAAGGACCAGTTCTGATCGTTTTAATGTCGACCTCTTTTCCAATTAGGAAACTGAGAAGATTATCGCAGAACTCAATGAAACTTGGGAAGAGAAGCTTCGTCGCACTGAGGCCATTAGAATGGAAAGGTTGGAGACCCATGAGACGGCTTTTATCTTTATGTGTCTGAAATGTAATTTGTGTACTTCATTTGTTTAATAAAAAACGTATGTTTTCTTTAGGGAGGCGCTTTTGGCTGAAATGGGTGTGGCGATGAGGGAAGATGGAGGAACCGTTGGAGTCTTTTCACCAAAGAAGGTTAGAAGATCAAATATTAAAAAAAAAAAAAAGTAAACTAGTGAAGTCATATGCTTCAATCAACACTTCTTTATTATTTGACTGTTTCAGACACCTCACCTGGTCAACCTCAATGAAGATCCACTGATGTCCGAATGCTTGTTGTACTACATTAAAGATGGAATCACCAAGTAAAAATATTGATTATCCTAATAATGGGTGTTGACTACCATCATAATGGAATTTTCAACCTTTTTCTTGTATTTTTTAGTATCTCTATCTGTCTACCTTCATTCTGACAAACAGCCTTCATATATTCCTGCAGGGTCGGCCGCGAGGATGCCAGCAGTCGGCAGGACATTGTCCTGAGCGGTCACTTCATTAAAGATGAACACTGCATCTTCACAAGTACTACAAATGCGTTGGGAGAGGGTACAGTGATTCTGGAGCCCTGCGAGGAAGCAGAGATGTATGTAAATGGGAAGAGAGTGACAGAGCCCACTATTCTCAGATCTGGTAAGTCTTCAGTTTCCAGGCTGAAAAATACGGAAGAGGATTAGGGCCAAGCAATAATAAAAAAAATTTAATCATTTCGAGATTAAAGTCGTTAAATTTCGAGAATAAACTCGTTAAATTTGGAGAAAAAAAAGTTGAAATAGGCTATAAATCTAATTAGCTAGCTATTTATAGTTTGAAAAGATCTGCTGCTTTTACATAATGTAAATAAAATGGCTATTTTTATTTAGTGGCACATCTATAAAAATGGTTTGATTTCGTTTACACTGTAAATAGCATCTATGGCAGAGAATTGTGATCACAGCGCTGTTCAGCGCGTGCCTGATCGAGACGAGTAGCGCATTTGATCTGAGCTCGCGCAGGCGGTCCGTGCAGCACGCTTCATGTGAGTTAGCGCTCCTTCGCGTTTGCTGCACTCACGAATTCTTCTGCGGCAAAGAAATGACAGCGCATATCAAAACATTTCAATGAACAAGCTGCGGGACGGGCGTTTCAAATTCATTCACTGCTGTTTTTGGCCCGCGGCTGGCCTTTGGACACCCCTGCTATAGATGCTATTTACAGTATAAATGAAATCAGCCCATTTTTATAGATGTGTCACTAAATAAAACTAGCCATTTAATTTACATTATGTAAAAGTAGCAGATCTTTTCCAAAACAAATCTTTTGTTCTGCACTTTTACTTACTTGAAATATTAGGGGTATTTTTCCTCAAATTTTTTCATTATTTAACGACTTTTTTCTCGTTATTTAACAAGTTTATTCTCAACATTTAGTTTCGACTTTTTTTCTCGTTATTTGAGTTTTTTTTTTTATTTAACGACTTTAATCTTGTAATTTAACAAGTTTATTCTCAACATTTTATTTAGACTTTTTTCTCATTATTTAAGAAGTTTTTTTCTCGTTATTTAACCACTTTATTCTCGAAAAGATTTAAACTTTTTATTACTGCTTGGCCCTAATCCTCTTCCGTAGAAAAATGCCCAGTCTGTTGAAAACCTTTTTTTGGTGCCTGTAAGGTGTTTTGACCCTGTCTGATCTTAGGTAATCGTATCATTATGGGCAAGAGTCACGTGTTCCGTTTCAATGACCCTGAGCAAGCACGGCAAGAGCGGGAGAGGACCCCATGTGCAGACACACCTGTCGAGCCAGTGGACTGGGCCTTTGCCCAAAGAGAACTACTGGAAAAACAAGGCATTGATATGAAACAAGAGATGGAGCAGAGGTACAGTAGCACTTCTGTCAATAGCCGTCTTGTGGTCCTAAACAAGCTATAATTTAGATCTAGATAAGGTGAGGGAGGTGGAGGGTTTTACAAAAGCTTTATTATCTAGGTTTTGTGCTTTCATTCTTACATCATTTACAGGTTACAGGAGCTCGAGGAACAGTATCGCAAGGAGAGAGAAGAAGCAAGTAACCTTCTGGAACAGCAGAGACTGGTAAGCCATTTAAGATTAGTAAGAGCTTAAGTAGTAGAAACATAAAGAAGTTTGTAGTAAAATTTCACAATGATTTTTTGTTTAGGACTATGAGAGTAAGCTGGAAGCTCTTCAGAGGCAGGTCGACTCCAGATATTACCCAGAAATCACAGAGGAAGAGGAGGAACCAGAAGAGGAAGGTGAGTAATGAAGTTTGAACCACATAAGTACTGTATTATTCTTATATCAAATGCATATCATCACATATTATCACATGACTTCTTCCTTAAAACATTAAGTATGTAGTTGTTTCTTAAACATCTCATTTGAAATGGGTTCATATTTTGGTCCTGCAGTGCCGTGGACAAAACAAGAGACAGAACTGGCCCTCTGGGCTTTCCGGAAATGGCGATTCTATCAGTTCACCTCTCTCAGAGACCTGCTTTGGGGAAATGCAATTTTCCTCAAGGAGGCTAATGCTATTAGCGTGGAGCTAAAGAAAAAGGTACACTAAAATAATTTTAGGTCAGCCTTATGATTGGATATGCCTAATGAGTAGGATAAATAATTTCCCTTTTTCTCTGCAGGTTCAGTTTCAGTTTGTGCTACTAACGGATACACTGTACTCCCCGCTGCCTCCGGACCTCCTGCCCCCCAGCATAGCCAAAGACAGGGAGAAAAGGCTGTTCCCTCGCACCATTGTAGCAGTAGAGGTACAGGACCAGAAAAATGGTGCCACACACTACTGGACCCTGGACAAACTCAGGTACACCAAGACTAAACATACTAAATATTCAAATAATGCCCACAAAGTGGATTGAGCCCTGAATTATGGATCAGGAATTATAGCTTAGCTATTTTCAAAATAATGGTGATTTTGTGGAAAATACCTACTTTTTGACAAGCACCACTAAAACATGAAGAAATGCTGCTTTTATATCATATGAATATCAGTCTCTTAAGCTGCATTGAGCCTGATCCAATTTAGTAAATTGTTTTGTGTAAATGAACAATTCACTGACCCTCATTGATTTCCATATAGCAGAGGAAATCTGCTCTGATTAATGATATTTCTGTTTGTTAAAAAGACAATGCTCTGTTAAAACTCTGTTGCATATTTTTGTTTGTAACTGCTGTTACAATTATTTCAAATGAGTAGCTTCACTATAGTCTAACTAATTTAAGTTGTGATTAGCATGCAGCTTATTTACAGCCTGAATTTCAAGCAAAGGTTTTGATTCTTTAACCGTTAAATAAACCATATCACTTTCTAATCGGTGCTTAAGCCCTTAAATAATGGCCAGTAGCCTTACATTTACATTACAGTCGTGAACCATTATTTGGCATAGCTAATAAAAGGCAGGTGGTATTAGGGGAAGGTTTTTTCTCATTCTTATTGAGCATATCGATGATCTCAAACCTAAAAGGCTAAAACTAATAGGGTTTAATGCATGTTAGCTGCCTATTTCCTTTTGATTTATGCTTAAAAGGTGAGCATGTAAAATGAACATTGCAGATAACAGAGCGTGGTTTGTTACATTTGATACAAATACTTTTGTATTTTCAGACAAAGGCTGGATTTGATGAGAGAAATGTATGACCGAGCAGCAGAGGTGCCCAGTACTGCAGTCGAGGACTGCGATCATATGATGTCCGGTGGTGACCCTTTCTATGATCGCTTTCCATGGTTCCGTCTGGTTGGACGGTGAGTAAACCATCAGTCAAGTTCGTATGCTCTAAAGTGCTAAATGGATCCAACTGCTTGTGATTTGCATTGTGGCTTTAAAGAGGGTTCCTTCACTTTTAAGTTGAATGGTGAGCTATGTGCAGCCTTTGTTCAAGTTTTGCACTAATTTATCAGTATTCAGACACTTCAAACGCTAAAGCTAAGCTTGAAGCCACACCTCACCAAACACACTAGAACATCATTAGCGGAACACATATTGGGAGGCTCACGGCTGGGTTTATGCTGACATAATGTACATGTGAGCGAGTGTGTGCAACAGCGTGTGCTTTTGTGGTGTTGTACTAACCCAGTTCCCGTGTTTTCGGCTGCACCAGCACTCCCATTCTCAACACGTGCATGAGCGAGCGCATGAGTGACCTTACCCTCTCCCCCACCCTCTCCGACCCCGACTCTGACATAACCGAGCTCGCCGATGAGCGGCATTATGGGAAAGTTGAGGAGGAGGAGTTGGATGACCTGGACGATGAGATCTTTATGGAGGACCCTGGCTCAGAGCTTGGGAGAGAGGAGGAGGAGGATGGTGTAGGGGAGCACTGCCCAGGTGCCAGCGATGGCCAGGACCCCTTTTACGACCGCTGGCCTCTGTTCAGTTTAGTGGGAAGGTTGGTGAGGTTTCAGGAGCATGCTGGCAGACGAAACTAGCTCTTTCACACTGAGACAAAGACAACAGGGTCTGTTACTAGAAATTCTTAACAGGGCACCAAATTCAGAAAAAAAACATTGGTAGGGTTTAGAATCTCAATTGGTCATTTCCCAAGTGGATTCTCTTCAGGTAAAACATATCTTTATGTTAGTATTAAAAAATATAAATAATAAATTTTTCTGCTAAACAATATTTTTTTATAAGCCATATTTTCCTCTAGTGTTCTACATTCTAAAGTGAAATTATTGGATGGCATTTATTGTTACTATCAATAAGAATAAGAATATATTTCAATTTTTTTAATAAATAAAGGAATGTGGATGCCATTCTATTATGAATTAAAAAAAATTATATTGTATGAAAATGTGATAAAATATATTACAAAATAATTTACTATGTATTACATAATATATGCATACATTTATTATACATTTCTGTTGTTATTGTTTTTTAATAATAAATCAATATTGATGCTGTTGTATAATGTCAACATAATTATAATAAAATGTAGTACATTTAATAATAATATCAAAAATTTAGATTTTAATATGAATTAAACGAACAACGATGCCTAATATGTCAATGTAAACATCATAAATAAAATGTAAAAACATATCTATATATCAATCTATCTTTCTGTCTATCTATATATAATTTTTTTATAGTCTGGCTTGCAAGATTTGACTTGCAATGATCTGATCTAAAGGCAGTTTAGTCCCTCTTTCTGTTTAATATGTTTTTTTCTTTTTTATACATTCTAATGCATTGATAAGTGTTGCATACAGTGTTGAAAGATAACATTTCAGTGCTATCTGAGGTTTTCAGTAACTGAATGAGAAGAAACCGAGCAAAAAAAAAAAATTGATATGTCAAGATACTGATTGTGAACTGGTGACAGATTCCTAATGTGTTCGAAATTTGAAGGCATTTGAACATGGGTGGCTCTACAGGCTGTAAATGAATAGTGTTGCAAATGGCAATCACGTCATCTCTGCCCTGTTTTGAAAGATTGTATGGCAGCATAATACATTTTTATCTGGTCTTCTCCAGAACAGAATTAGCATCCTCTGAAGAATTCTGTTGTTTCTGTGATCAGTATAAATCTGTTTTGTCAGAAAAGCTACAGCAGAGCTCAAGATGAAAGAGCTGGTTTCGACTACAGCAGTCTCAAACAGGCATGCCAGAACTAAAATTTGTACCACCGTTTTGAATTGGCTCCCGCACTCTCACTTCCCTTCGCACATGCAACATACAAGATTTGTGATGTGTGTTGACTTTGACTTATCTTTAAGTTGATGGGGTCAAAATTCATGTATGTTAACGTCATTTCAATTTTTTGCTTTCCAGTTTGCATCTGGCCCAACAAGCCAAATTTGGAGTTGTTTTTTCACTAAACATTTTGTTTATCTGAGCATGCTGTATTTGCTCCTCACCAATCTTGTCGAAAGCTCCTCTCCTCTGGCCACACCTCCTGCCACTCTTGAACCCTACCTGTTAAGCTTCGTCCAGCAAAACATTGGGATCAAGAGGGCAGATCTGAATTGAATTAATGTATTTGTCTGAATGTAGACAAGACGTAGGACAATCTATCACCAAACTTATCTGTATTCGACATCTATTCAAAGTCTAGTTCAGGGAATTCATAAATGCATATTTGAGACATGGAATTGTAATTAAACCTTCAATCAGTTACTGAAACATCAATTTGCCACACAATGCATTTACATATCTTGACCTATGTTCATGGCTTGATAGGTTAGTCCAGTCAATTATAATGCAAGATAGCTTGTGATGCAGTTCTCTTCTATATGCATGTTCTTGAAACACTTTCACCAACCACCACAGAGATCAAAGTCCTTGCTATTATCACTTTCTGTGTCATTTTATGAGAATGGAGGCTCTAATAGAGTATTCACAGACGAACTGCAGAATTTTTGGCTTTCACTGGAGCAGCTTCCTGTTTGGTTGCTTTTTTGTGTCTGATGTTGTGTTGTCTAGTGGCAGTATGGCTGAGTTGATCTTCACTGACATATTCCCACTTCTTTTTCCATCAATGTTAACCCTTTTTTTTCCTTTCACCCCATCTCAAATCCCTCTTCTTTCTTCGACTCTCCTCCTTTTTCCAATCATCCTCTCCTTCTCCCATAGGGCATTTGTGTATCTGAGTAATCTGCTGTACCCTGTGCCATTAGTGCACCGTGTGGCTATTGTAAGTGAGAAAGGAGAGGTCAAGGGATTCCTCCGCGTGGCAGTACAAGCCATATCGGGTAAATTCATCTTCATGATCCTTTCACAATCCTATTTTGAGCAGTTTCCAGCGCTTACCTGGATGGTGCACAACTTTACATAAATTATTTTCACTTAACATCAAATATTGTTTGATATTTTAGTTTAGGATAGTATAGGAGTACCACAAGGCTCAGTATTCAGACCGATTATGTTTTGATATTTCATTGATTAATTCTCTTGTGTCTTTCGAATTAAATGTAGATGTATTTATGTATTTCCTTCCTCCCTTCCTTTTTCTGATTCATTGTTTTATGGAAGTTTAAATATGATTAAATCTAAAATTATTATCATAATCTTTAATTTCCTACAGCTGATGAAGAGGCTCCTGATTATGGCTCAGGTGTGAGACAATCAGGAACTGCCAAGATCTCATTTGAGGATCAACAGTTTGAGAAGGTTGGCTGTTTCACTAATTTCTTACAATTGATTTTGTTTTGTCTCGGCAAATTATTATCACAGTTATTATCTCAGAAGTTAAGTTGGGCTGTTTAGGTATTAAAATTGTTTTGGTAGAAGGTAAGACACCATCAAGAATTGTTTTTCTATTTGCTCAGTTCCAGACAGAAACATGCACTGGTGGGATGTCTCACATAAACACATCTCAAGAGGAGCTGCGCATTGTCGAGGGAGAAGGACAGAACTCAGACATGAGCCTCAGTGCTGATGAAGTCAACAACAACACCTGTGCAGGTAATATGTAAAAAAATAATTGAGACATGACACAACCAAATAATTTGCCTAGTAATCATGCTGTGATATTTTTACTATTAAAGCAGTTGTAAATAGTAACATAAGTGACTTAACAAGATTTAAACAGTATTTGGATTATAATCTGATTTGTTTTTGCATGCGTTGCTGCGTCTAGCCTCTCCTGATGTTCCCAACAGTCCTCTGAAGGGTCTGGAATGTCCTCTTGATGTGACTCAGGAAACATCACTCCAGCATTTGAAAATCGGCAGCAACTTCACCTTCAGGGTCACAGTGCTTCAGGCCTCTAGCATCTCTGCTGAGTATGCAGATATCTTCTGCCAGTTCAAGTGAGTAGATGTTGCTCATTCATAGATTTGTCAGGATGGATTCCATAAAAACTGTGCTGTATATCTGACAGATTTTAGGGTTTGAAAAACCTATGCACATTATTCATTTCAGCCACAGCGATTTAGATGAACATTGTTTCATGCTGCAAAATGTTTTTGAAAGTTGCCACTCAAAAACCATCTGTTAGGACGATGCCTTTTCAAACACTCATCTAGGACGCTCATAAGACATCTGAAGCAATCTCATCTTAGTTGTCCTGTGTCTTTTTCCAGCTTTATTCACAGGCATGACGAGGCATTTTCCACTGAGCCATTAAAGAATACCGGCCGCGGGCCTCCACTGGGATTCTACCATGTACAAAATGTAATCAACCTTTGTGACATTTACTAATGAGGTAATTCAACCATGCTTAGATGTTAAATCAAACATAAATAATTTGTTCGGCTTGCTACTATTGCAGATATCCGTGGAGGTCACCAAGTCTTTTGTGGAATACATCAAGAGTCAGCCAATCGTTTTTGAGGTGTTCGGTCACTACCAGAAACAACCTTTCCCTCCGCTCTGTAAGGACTTAATTAGGTGAGCAACTATTTTATATATATATATATATATATATATATATAATATATTTATGATTATCATACTTTAGTTACTTACAATGTCAAATAAAATTTCCTATAGTGCATTACGTCCAACAAGAAGGCAGTTCCCTAGAGTTATGCCTTTGTCAAAGCCAGGTGAGGAGATGTTTAGTCTCATTTCTTGACCGGTACATACAGTGCTTGTGGTCTGTCCATGTCTGAACTCTGCCCCTTTCTCCCCCCAGTGCCTGCTACTAAACTAAATACGCTGACACGCTCAACCGCTGGCCCCTGTCACTGCAAATATGACCTTATGGCATTTTTTGAGATCTGTGAGCTGGAGGCCAACGGAGAGTGAGTATCTGATAAACACATTGTGGTATATCAGTTCCTAGTAAGTTACTCATTGAGGACTGTATGTATGGTAGGTTATTCATATATAATGTAACCCTTGTACCTGTTTTTCTGTACTTTTTTTAGCTACATCCCAGCTGTTGTTGATCACAGGGGTGGAATGCCCTGCCACGGTACCTTCCTGTTGCACCAGGTAGACATTTTTAAAGAACCCAAAGTTTTAAACTTCAGTGTAAAGTGAGATAAATGGGGGATTTTGGAATTTCACCTTTGACATATTTTCCGCAGGGCATCCAAAGAAGAATTACAGTGACTATTGCCCATGAAACTGGCAATGATATTGAGTGGAAGGAGGTTAAAGAACTTGTCATAGGTTAGTGCTATTTTGTGCTAAAATAGTTTTCTACTTCTATGACATTAAGTGCTAACTGGCATAGCATGGAGATATTATAGCAAATGCTCAGGCAGAGTTTCAGATGACTCCGCATTTCTTCTGTTCTTTTTAGGGCGTATCCGTAACACACCCGAGGCAGATGAGACTATCATCGACCCCAACATCCTGTCCCTCAACATCCTGTCTTCAGGCTACATACGACCATCTTATGATGACAGGTACACCACTGATCCTTCCTCCAGTACTGTACCTCTCAATAACAGAATGCTTTTAAATGCTTTTTTTGCTATTTGCAATATGACTATTGAATCATAATAAAATAACAGTGTTATCAATAACAAAATATTGACACGAATTACATCTATTCAGATTATTTGTGAACCTGGACCACAAAACCAGTTATAAATTGCATGGGTTTATTTGTAGCAATAGCCAACAATATATTGTATGGGTCAAAATTTTACATTTTTCTTTTATGCAAAAATCATTAGTATATTAAGTAAAGATCATGTTCCATGAAGATATTTAGAAAAAAAAAAAATTGTAAATGTATACATTCTTATTATGTATATAATATCAGTTAATTAATCTATATTAATAAAGTACTCTTAATATTAACAATACTAAAACCTAATTTATATAGATGCATTTAAATGTAATTATAATCATAATATTTAAACTATTTAATTACTTAATTTAAATTAGAGGGGTAACAATTTTAATTCACTAACATGGTAGTTTCTTTATTCTGTCCTGTCAGAGTGTCATTGGGAATTGACCATAGGTATGTTTTTTCCTTAAGCATACAGATTTTTAATTTAATCAATTAATTGGTTTGTTGTTGCGTTTTTTGACGTTGTTGTAACCTACTTTACATGTTCAAACTTGTAGAAAAAAAATTATATAATTCTAAAAAGCTGTTTGCAACTTTTCAGGACATTTTACCGCTTTGAGGCCGCATGGGACAGCTCCATGCACAACTCTCTCCTGCTCAATCGTGTCACTCCATATGGAGAGAAAATTTACATAACCCTCTCTGCCTATCTAGAGGTGAGGAACACTCTTTTAAACTAAAGCAATCAGATTATGGCATATTAATGTGGGAGATGTTGGAACTAATCGGAGGCAGTATAAACCAAGTAACGCTACACAGTCAAGCTACACAGTGAGTAGTGGAATCTGATTGAGGTTCTTGCTGCTGTAATGTTTAGATGGAGAACTGCACTCAGCCCACTGTCATCACTAAGGACTTTTGCATGGTGTTCTACTCAAGAGATGCTAAACTTCCTGCGTCACGTTCCATTCGAAACCTTTTCAGCACAGGTGCCTTTAGGCCCTCTGAGAGGTGAGAAAAGTTTGCTGGCCTCTTTTCGCAGTGAAGTAAATTGATATTAAATTAATCAGTGCACTATTTCTAACATTTAATGTTCAGGAATTGTTATCTTAGGAATTTGGACTCTCATTGTAATTGGTTTGTCTTTGGTCTCTCAGTAACCGTGTGACTGGAGTATATGAATTAAGCCTTTGCCATTTGGCTGACATTGGAAGCCCTGGTAAGTTAGAATGTACAAATTCAAATGTCAGTTATTACTTATCATATACTGTAGATATACTGATTTACCCCCGGTTGTTTGATCCATTTTGTTGTTTTGCCATGACGGTGCAGGTATGCAACGTAGGCGCAGACGGGTGCTGGACACCTCAGTGGCGTATGTGCGAGGAGAGGAAAACCTTGCAGGTTGGAGGCCCCGCAGCGACAGTCTCATCCTGGATCACCAGTGGGAGCTGGAGAAACTTAGTCTTCTACAAGAGGTAAAATATGGTCCATCTGAATGTTTTAGGGCTTTTATTCTTGGCTATAGTTTTACTTGACTGAAGATAAAATTTAATGATTGCGAGGTGTTTGTTTACAGGTGGAGAAGACCAGGCATTACCTTCTGCTGAGAGAGAAGCTGGAAGCATCTTTGCTGCTGGGACAGGACTCTTTCTGTGGCAAAGACCTGATGGACTCACCTAAGGCCTCCAGCCCCATGATCAACCCAGTAGTCAGCCTGGGTCTGGACAGTCCCAATGAGAGACAGAGGGAGCTGGCTGCCAAGGTGAATGTTGCTGCTTTATATCCACATAACAAGAAAGGGGTAGCCTATTCCCACCAAGTCCAACTTGACAAAATTCATATATACGGCACAAAAATCTGCAAAAATCCTAATTAGTATAATTTTCAGCAACACTGTGTCTACACCTGGCACAAGCAGAGCGCCACGACCTGACGAAACACTGGATGCACCATGGCATGGCACGACACACAACAAACCCAGATAGTAAACTCATGTCGAGTTCTATTTATGACATACTGACACTGACAAGTTCAAATGATTTTTAATGGTCACTTTGTCATATCCAGTGTAGACTGATTTTGCTTGTTTCATTTGGTGTAGACATGGTGTAAAAATATCCTCAAGACAAGATAAATTTACCTGTTTTTTTTACTTTTTCACATAAGGTAATTTAATTCATTTTAATTTATACTTAATTTTATTCACACATATTTAGACATTTTGATAAAACAAAACCACTAATTGGGTAGGCAAATTAAAAATAATTCAGAGTGTATTCTTAAAATTTGTTTTACACAGTTGTTTCTCAAATAGTTAAGAATTAACTTATTCTCAAAAAAATAAGAATTTGCCATTATCTTAAGGAGTACCACAAGGCTCGCTATTCATACCTATTATGTTTTCTTTCTTTTTTTTTCTACTTACAACAAACTCCATTAAAAGGTTCAGATACCTCAATTAATTGTTTGTTATGTCAACAATAATAAATACAAAGAAATGTATACTTTTTCATTTTTAATTGAAAAAAGAAATATTGCAATATATTATTTCAAATTTAGTGTGAAGCTAACAGAGACACGTTTAGGTTTTCAAATCATGCTGTTCATGTCCCTATGTTAAAATTTGGCCCTGGTGAGATTAAGTCATTCATTTTTATTATTGTTAACTGCTCTGGTATTAAATTAAAACCCACCCTTCTAAAATGCTTAAATGTTTTTAAAAAATGTCGTTACATTATGTATTTTAGTCCATTTTCTATGGTTTGTTTTTCTCTTTTCAGTGTGTGCGACTGCTAATGCACACCTTCAACAGGCAGTACAGCCAGGTGAGCAGCAGTCTAAGTGAGAGCAAGGTGAGCCTTTACTGTCCTTGTGTCCGTCCAGACCTTGCCTCATTCTCTTGCCCATGCAGACCAGATATTTCTCTCGCTTTCTTTATTTTTTATGATGTCACATTTAAGTGTATTTATCTTATAGCCATTTAAAAAATCATTAAAAAAAGTTCTTCACTTGACTTCTCTCATTCACTCATTTAGAGTAGAGCAGCATGAATAGTATAATAGATGCTTTAAGGGTAAGCATGGCATTTCTGGAATATGATGAATGAGACACTTTTAATGTCTTGCCAGCTTTATCATATTGTGGTGCTCTTTTTTTTTTTTTTTTTTTTTAGCTATCAGAGATATCTGCATCGCTTTTAAGGGACAGTTCTTCTTCCCCTCTGAGCACTTTAACACCCTCCTCCACCTGTCCGTCACTGGTGGATGGTCACTATGGCAGTCCAGACCTCAGGTCAGTGCATTTTCAACAAAAAACACAAAGGTTCCTGTTAGTATGATAACAAAATAATAAATACTGGTTCTCTAGAATCAGCCTATACAGTTTTTTTTTTTTGTCTCAGAACACCTCAAATACTTAACAGGACTCCTGTTCTATATGATTTTACAGAGGTGCTGAAGCAAACTCTGGTGCCTCCAGCCCTGATCTTGACCCCTTTAGCCCTATAGAAAGAAAACCCAGGAGCTGCACCTTCATCCCCAACATCCAGGAGATTCGTGTCAGGTATTATGCCAAAATGTCCAGGAAATGTATTGCCTCATCTCAATTTTGAATGTTTTATATAACATTTCATCCACACCACTAGGTATCAGTATAACATTAAACACCACTGTTGAAAATCTCCTGTCCTTAAAACTTTAAACATCCTTATGTATCATGTTATTGATTACCTTGTAAAAAATAATGTATACATCTACTTTTTTCCTGACTACAGTCCCATTGTGTCAAAGAAAGGCTATCTACACTTTCTCGAGCCACACACCAGTGGCTGGGTGAAGCGGTACATTGTGGTGCGGCGACCATATGTCTACCTGTACCGCAGTGAGAGAGACTGCGTGGAGAGAGCCGTCATCAACCTGTCCTCTGCTCAAGTGGAGTACAGTGAAGATCAGCACACCATGTTGAGGGTGAGCCCATTTATTTATACCTCGTCCAATGACACAACTCCTGATTACTGAGGAAAGTGCTCTGCTAGCAGTAGTTGTCCACCGCTTTTGCTAACCCATGTGATATTTGGTTTACAGGCTCCTAACACTTTTGCCGTGTGCACTGAGCACCGCAACATTCTCCTCCAAGCCACCAATGACAAAGAAATGCATGACTGGCTGTACGCATTCAACCCACTACTGGCAGGAACTATCAGGTACTTAAAGTAAAATTATATCTTTATTTTATTTCAGCATTTCTCCACATACAAAAAACTTGCAACTGCAACAATCTAACCAATTAAATTTTGTTATTTTTAAATATTATTTATTTATTAAATATTATTATTTTATTTTATTACTAAATTATGTGTTATTAATAGACTGAATGCACATTTTCACCATTGAACGAGGGATATTTTTTTGTTTATATCACATATTTCAAAAGAACTAAAATAACAGAACATAGAAAATACAGAAATAAAAGATTATATGTACATTGAGGTCAATAAGTATTTGATCACCCTGTGATTTTGCAAGTTCTCTTACTTAGAAATCATGGAGGGGTCTACAATTT